>LPNX010946387.1:21100-81136 GCA_001517045.1 Pseudotsuga menziesii
AACAGTCGCGGCCCAGACTGCGGCTGTCAAGCCCCACAGTCGCGGTCCAGACCGCGGCTGTCAAGCTCCACAGTCGCGGTCCCAACCGCGGCTGTCAAGCCCAACACTCGCGGTCCAAACCGCGGCTGTCCCGCCCAGCAGTCGCGGTCCCGACCGCGGCTGTCAAGCCCGACAGTCGCGACCTCTGACCGCGGCTGTCCAAGTCAAACCCGCGGTCGGAGACCGCGATCTCGACCGCTGAACCCGCGGTCCACACCTATCGACCGTACAACAGAGCCTCCTGGGCCCCACTAACCCCCCAACCCAAAAAATCACAACAGGTGTCGGTTTAACAGAATACCTGGCTCTCCCGAATCTCGAATCCGCCAGTCAGATCATCCAGAAATCACCCATAATCTCTAGTTCACTCCGATCACCAATCAATCTCGAAGAGTACAAATGACGTGTCACATGGGGCCCACTTACTATTTGTAGTCAGTCGACTTCGTTCTTGTTTTGGCCATTCTGAACCCATCCGGAATCCGTTTTCCGAACCGTTTCCACCGTTGGAACCAGCACGACTAGCTCATCCTAATGGTCACCTCGTTGCATATTTTTGAATACATCATTTTTTGCCCATTTTTTAGACACTCATAGTCATCTTGGTATGCGTGCCACTTTAGCCGCCCTCCATTTTTTATCGCCGGAATCACCGTTCCGAGCTCACGATGATGCTTGAGATACTTTCTCGCTCTCCCCTAGGTACAATCATAACATTGTGTCCTGACATTTTGCTACCTTGGTTAGAGCGCCACATCGGCCGCAGTCTGATCGTTCCACACTTTTTACATGAGCCATTCACTCCTGTCATACTGCAAAGGTCTCGTTATTTTGCCACCATCCATCTACCCTGCAAGGCGATCCACCAGTGTTCCCCCCCGCCATCAGTTCTGATCATCATAAATGTCCCCTAATTGAACACTTCCTCCTTGCCTGACCATTCCAAATACAGAGTCTTCTTCTTTGCTTTCAGACTCCTTAAAATTGAAAGCAACCACGAGCATGAACTGTCATGGGCTCGCAAAATCCACATGACAGTGCCATTTCATTCCATCAGAGTCTTCTAACTTGCTTTCAGACTCCTTAAAATTGAAAGCAACCACGAGCATGAGCTGTCATGGGCTCGCAAAATCCACATGACAGTGCCATTCCATCAATACAGAGTCTTCTTATTTGCTTTCAGACTCCTTAAAATTGAAAGCAACCACGAGCATGAACTGTCATGGGCTCGCAAAATCCACATGACAGTACCATTTCATCATTATAGAGCCTTCTTATTTGCTTTCAGACTCAGTAAATATGAAAGCAACCACGAGCATGTACTGTCATGGGCTCGAAAAATCCACACGACAGTAGCATTTTATATATCCCCACTTCTTCTCGTTCCATAACCCATGAAGAAGTCCCCCCCACCTCTTGGCACTATGATCAATCCTCTCGGCAGCACCTCCAATCAGGTCGCCTTTGTTCAGAGTATTCTGCAGTCTCCTACCATGTTACCACAGCTTGAGTCTCCCTCAGCCCAGTGAACTGCCCAGATCCCTTACATCTATGATCCCTTTACCACCCATGAGTTTCATGTGCTGCCCGATCATCCCCGCCATCATACTCTGAACAAAGGAAGTTTGAGTCCACCCACTCTACTTGCCCAGTTAGTCCCACCAGTTTATCACTCTTACCATCAGTACTATCACAGTTCGGTTTTGCACCTCGTGCTCCTGTCAAGGAAACATCATTGCCTTGATAGTTGCAGGTCTCCCTCTGTCAACGACAACTCCTCTATTCCAGAGGATAGACCTAGAGGCTCCTGCGCCTTGGACCCATCACCATCTGTGGTGAGTGCCTACGAACCATTTCGGGAGGAATCATTATTGCCTCTCCGAATGGTTGTTTCTCACATGTTCGACTTCAGCACCTTATTCGCATCGTTGAGAATCACGCAGGATATATACCCTTTCCATTCTGTGTCGAAGACCCCGGATTTCCCCCGACTCTAGCACATTGGTGAGTCACTTTGGAACGCCCAGTTATATGTTACCGTGGATGTCCGGGCTGCGTTGGCGATTGTATTCGGAAGCCATTCAGTTCTATGCTTCTTTGAGTACCCAGTTCAGTTCCAGATCAGTGTACCATTACGAGTGTGACCCTTCTCACTCTGATCCAGCAGCGCATCAGTTCCTTCAGAACCACATTCAGTAGCACTGCTGCCATTCCTCTGTATCAGTTTGTCAGCTCAGACATGATCAGCTCAGCAGTATGATCCAGATTTGTGTCCCTTCCGGACCCTCATGATATGCACAGTGCTTATCTACTACATGTCCTTCATTTTGGGACTCACACAGTTATTTATATGTATCTTGATACGAGCATGGGAATGCCCGCCTCGTCCATATATTGAGATTTTTTCCTCATCCAGTATTTGAGGACCATTTATATTGCTATGTTATATTCTGATACGAGCATGGGCATGCCCGCCTCGTCCATATTATCAGATGATCCCTCATCCATTATTGAGGTTATGTACTTTTCAGTCCTTGCAGGTGGTTCGATATCGGTGTCCCAGACTTCAGTTGCTTCCTTCTCTTCTCCACACCCCAACACAAACCAAATATGACTCATGATGTCCATCGGCCATACGATGAGCTCCTGCCCTCGCACATCAGGGGGCAATCTGTTAACACCCAAAAATGGTTAACTACCTCATCTACCCCACTACATGGTTCATTTGTCCATTTGCCTACCATATTTCCCTGGAAATCCCACTAAAAAACCTCCAAAAGGCCTAAAATGCCTCTAAAAGGCCATAAAACCATCTAAAAAGCCTCCAAAAGGCCCAAAAATGCCTCCAAAAGGCCAAAAAAAACCCTTTTTCCTCCAAAAATGTCCAAAATTCCTCTAAAATAGCAAAATCCCCAAAAGGGAAGAAAAAATATAAAATAATGAGGAAAAGGAGGAAAAAACCCTAAACAAGCTGCCCTAAACCATATGGTTTCCAAAACCATGGGCCAGCACTCCACCACTAAAAAACTATAAATAAGTGGTGGAGACCCCTCATTTCACATCCACAGTCATAAGCATCCTGCCTCTGCCGAAATTATTCTCGAAACCCTAGCTTACCATCAAGCTAATTTCACCATTGAGAACTCTTTTTGGCCCATTTCCACCACCGGAGAAGGAAAAGAAGCATCTTGGAGCTCGAAGCCACCGACATCGGACCAGCGCAACAAACTCCATCAACCTCCTCATTGGAGGTAATATCAATAAAAATCATCATTCATTTCTTTACTGTTTCTGTTTCATGCTATTTACTTTTTACTGCTCTAGCTTCAAGAACGTATTTAGATTAGTCTTTGTTTCAGTTTATCTTTATACACATCATTGAACTGCTACTAAGGATTCCAGATTCCTTAGTAGGTGCTCATCAGCACAAGCTAGGGTGAAAACCCTAGCTACAATTGGCATATATCATGAAGGATGTTTCAACATCTCAAGTTACCACTGAGGAACATGCCATTTTTCAAGCCCAACAACTAGACTTGATTTATGCGCAATCTGAGATCTTTTATGAGATCGTTCCTGATGCATAGAGATCGAATCATGATCCCAAGTTGAAACCTGGGACACATGATGATGGAATTGTGGGCTTAATGAATGAGAAATATGGTAGACTAGGTTACAAACCAATTGAAATTTTTTTCACTTAACTAGTCTGCAATGGGAGAAGTTGCGACATTGTCCACCCCCACCCAATTAGGGGATATACACTTTGTGCAATTGTAAAACCAGATGATAACCAAAAATCTAGGTGGAATAGAAAGAAGGGGAAGAATAATCGGAAGGGTGGGAATAAAAAGGAAAACTCTAATCAGGACAAGAACAACGAAAATTTTGGTGGGGACAAGAAGCCTATATGCAAGGTCAAGTTTTCTTGTAAAATGGTGGTCAATACCACCTTAAATACTTGTTCCCCGGGATCGATGAGGCCTCGAAGTGCATCACACAGAGCACAACTGTACTAATGAATCCCCTTCCTCATAACTATAACATGAATTCAAGTGCTTCGGTCGCCTAAAGTGGGTCTAGTGGGACTCAAAATCCTCCATCCCACAGTGGTGTTCATGGTTGTATAAATATGTTGTCACTTATTCATGTCACTACATGTTTGTGTGATTATGGTCCCTCACAATCGAATCCCATTACAGATTGATAAGCATGCATCTATGTAATGCATGTCGAAATGAGTCCTTAGGCGCTCGATACACAATCCTAATTCCCATGCCACCCAGAACTATTCTATTGTGGAGGATCTGCACCAAAAACCGTGTGCAATGTTGACTTTAGAGGTTCTCCAAATGTGTCTTACACATATGAGCACCTTGTTGGATACTCAGAGAGATTGTGATTTAAGTATCCCAAGTATGATCAACAAGGAAAATTTTAGGGTGAAATTTACCCCATGGGCGAAATTAAGGGAGTTAGAAAAATTTAATGGGAAAATTTTAATATGAAAAGTTCTTTTTAAATTTTAATACATTCTTCCAATATTTATTAAACAACTAATAATGAAAATACAAATATCCCTCCCCCTATTATGAGGGAGGAAAATAATGATTTCTCCCTCCCAAAGTTACCTAAAATCCTCCCTTCGCCCTTGATTTCCAAAAAAACTCATATTTAATCCTTCCTTCAACCCCTATTTTTAGTACTGAAAAATTCCAACACTTATTTATCCCTTCATATTTTTACCTTTGACCTAAAATTTTACCTTTCTTCGTGCCAAAACCCCCTCAATTTTCTATAATTTTTTATAACTTATTTTTACCTTTCTTCATGCCACCCCCCCCCCCTCCAATTTTCTACAATTTGTATAAATTTTACATGTCTTCATTAGATCGACCAGATGATATTTTGGCCAAAATATAATATTCATCATCCCAAATGTATCATCTTTTTTTCTTTCTATTCACAAATCGGTCTTCAACCAACGGTAAAGTAAAATCTACTCGTTGTTTATGGCACTTTTTTTTTTCTGCAGTTTTAAATTGCTTTGGGTTATAGTTACATATTACTAGTTTTGAAAGAGACAGTCATGCCAAAAGTATTAAAACTCTACTTATTTTCATGTTCCATACATATTTAGTGGATGGTGCAAGGTAGTTAATTCTATTGACAAAATCTAGTAGCAAAAAGGTCAAACATTTTTCAATTTCAATGGCTAGCTGTGAGTAATTTGGTTGAATTTTGGATCTTTTGTTCACTTAATTTTGTCACCTCTTCTTGTGTTGTTGGGATCAATAAGATAATTTTTTAATTGAAATATGAATTATTCATTCCTTTGCATCTCATTGCTCTATAAATTGTGGTAATTTGAATAGAAGGTTATGATATTTGTATCTAGACACATTTAATTTCGATAATCATTTTAGTTGTGTCTAACAAGTTAAGATTTGGATTTTTTTTTCATTCTTTGATTTCCTAAGTACCAAGCCCATTCTTTGTTTACCTTCTTTTTTTTGGTAATTCACGACACATTTTTTATTATAATATTAAAAAAATCCAATCCTTTTTATTAATCTGAATAATATATACATATTGAAAAATTATAAGTTTTAACCCCACATAATAAAATCCATGGGCTTCCATCAAATTGTGAGCTTCTTTCTCTCCAGCGAGTGCCATCTAATATTTCTACTGTGCCATTGAAAACTTCATTTTTTTTAAATATATTTAGAATATATATGTCATTCCATCTAATTTCTCTAAGGTGTCATCTAAAACTTACTTTTTTTTTAAAATAGATTTACTATATATGCACAAAAATAAAAATTACTTCACAATGTTATTCTGTGAAGTATAAAACAAAAACTACTGCACTATGTCATGGATTGACAATGACTTCTTTTATTAGTTTATAGAACCCTTAAATTTTGCATCTTATTTAAAATATATATATATTTAGTATATATGCACAAAACAAAAACTACTTCATGGTCTTCTTCCATAAAATCTAGATGGACAATGGATTTTTTATTAGTTTATGCAACAATTAAATTTCCAAACTATATATACGCAACAAAAACTACTTCACTGTGTTATGTAGTACAAATAATTGCTATAAAACCTAGCTAGACAATGGAATTTTTATTAGTATATGCAACCCTTAAATTTTTCAACTTAGTTTTTTTTCAAATATATTTAGTATACATATGCACAAAACAAAAACTACTTCAAGTTATTATGCAGTACAATTTTACAATAAAGAACTACCATGAAAACTGGATAGAAAATGGTTTTTGTATTAGTTTATGCAATCCTTTAATTTTCCAATTCAGTTTTTTAAAATATTTTTAGTATATATATACACTAAACAAAAACTACTTCATTGTGTTATGTAGTACAATTTTACAGCAAAGAAATGCCATGCAAAATGGATGGAAAATGAATTTTTTATAAATTTATGCAACCCTTATTTCATTATGTTATGCAGTACAATTTTATGGTAAAGAACTCCCATAAAAACTCGATGGACAAAGACATTTTTATTAGTTTATGGAACCCTTAAATTTTTCAAATAAGTTTTCTCTAAAAGTTTAGTATACCTCTGCAGACTTTAGCAGTTAAATCGCTGCGCATAGGGGGGTCCCTTGTCCCACAAACAAGGGGGTCTCATACACCAATTTGGTGTCTCGCTTGGCGGTGACCTTAAAAATATATTATTATTATTATTATTATTATTATATATGCACAAAACAAAAACTACTTTACCGTGTTATGCAATACAATTTTATGGTAACTGGATGGACAAAGGAGCTTACAACCAGGGTATTTTTTAAGGATCCTATTATTATACTTGAGTATAGTATTCTAGGCCATTGTTTTGGATTGAAAAAAACATGTTTATATATAGGTAGGCGAATATTAAATATGAAACATGAAATTAACACTGAAATGTGTAAATTTTGACAAATATTATGATAAAACATATTTTATGTAAATATAAGCGATATTAGACACTAAAAATGACCAAATAGCAAATTTATTTTTTGAAAAAACCCAAAAAATAGCCAATTGGCAAAATTTCGCCCCTAAAAATTACCCTGCTTACAACATGCTAAGCCAAGCCATTTATGCACACGAGTTTCATATATAGCACTTACTATTTTGAGTCTTATATGCAACTAATTATTGATACGATCTACTAGCAATGCAATAATGAATTTCTACTAATCAATTAGGAAAATAAATTTTTGTTTGAGCTATATGAACAGCTTTGCAAATTATAATATGGATTTTTATGTCACTTAAATTGGATGTAAGAGGTTTTCAACCTTGCTCCATTTATCCAAGTGGAGTTCATTTGTTTGTAGTGGTTATCATTAATATATATATATATGATTGTTATCATTTAAAAAAATATTTTGATTTAATGTGTGGTTATCATTAATATATGTATGATTGGTTATTATTTAAAAGATATATATTTAGTGTGTGGTTATATATATATATATATATATATATATAAAGTGTGAGATTGAAGAATTTTGAATTTTGAGAGATTAAAAAGATTGGAAATGTATTGTAAAGGTTGTAAATGGGTTAAAAAGAGAAATTTTTTCATAAGGGTTTAATATAGGATTATTTTATTACCAAAAAAATTTGTTCAATGTTTACACATTTTTAGGTTAAAATTTAGTTTTGAGAGATTAAAAATTATGCCTTTATTATCCATGTATGTGTTATCTTAAGTCATGTTTTGAGGATAGGTGTTATTGTGCCAATTTGGATTGGGATAATAGGTAGTGATTTTGCATCATGATGCATTTCTTTCTTTCTCATTTAGAATCTATATGAGAAATATTATGTTTTCTAAACCTATTGGCACAAGTTATTTCTATTGGGGTAAAACAATGCAACCCACATTTATTAGTAAAGATTTATAGAATCATGTGACTAGAAGCTATGGTTTTCCTTCTAATGAAGAATAAAAAGTATTGGATGATAATGGAAGGAAATCCTTTAAAGAAATTATATATAAATACAATGAAGCATTTTCTCTCATAAATAGTGAATTTGATGAATCAATATTTTCAGGGATTTATGTCGCAAAATAATATAAACAAACATTTATTGCATTAAAGAATACTTATTAAGATTAATTAGTAGACAATATGAATAAATTTAATGTGAAAATTGTATGTGCATAAGTAAATGATATTGATGATGTTAAAATTGCATTCGGGAACTATGAAAGAGTTTGAAGGCTAAATGTAGGGTTTTAACAATGGAAACCCTAACCAACGAATATCACAATGTCCAATTAGTGGATTATTCTGATGACTCAATAGAGAAAATAAATATTTTTGAGCATTTTGGTTTAGGGTCCCATCAGAGGCTTTTGGAAATTGAATTTTCATCACAATTGATTGATTCCAAACATATAGTGCCAATGGGGCTTGGGTAATTTTGATTTAATATATTTAACAAGATATCAAGATCACATGATGATCATTGTCAAAACTCTTTATGTGAAGTTAATCACCATGCCAAGGTGGAAAGGTTATCCTATCATATTGACCTTAGTTATGGAAAACCATATACCAAGGTGGCAAAGAGATATTTTCCTTGACCCAAGGTCAAAGCTAATTGCTTGGGATTTTGATCCATAAATTCCATGTGATATTCAATGTTTGCTAAGTTTCCAATACTTTTTTAGAGCAAAGGGGATGAGACATATAGCTTACATAATCATAAATTTATAGACAATAGTTTTGATAATAATGATGAAGAGACTATGAAGGCTTGAGGTTATGAAGGTGGCATTTGTTTGGTAGAAAAATATATTTTGAAACTATGAGAAGAGGAAGTGTAGGTGTGTCAAAGGATATATAAAAAAATTCCACCTAAAAAAAAAACTAGGAAGATGCTTAGGAGGAGAAAATACAAGGTTAGTATGGTGGTGAGGGAGGATATTGAGGTTAATTAGGTTTTGTATTTTTCAGGTAAGACCATTGTGGAGAAGTTACTATGGCATCACCTTAAGGAATAGGTCCAAAATATATGGTTCTCTATACTAGAGTACAAACCCATCATCCATGTACTTTCTTGTGGTTATATTGTTTTCATACTTCAGTCAAAAGAAGACACCCGCAAGATTATCAAAGGATGATGATTTTAGGGTCAAGGTTACCTAAACCTCAAAACATAGCACCTATATTTTGATTCCAAGGATGAGGTGGTCACAATCCTGTTGATATGGGTCAAAATTTCAAACCTAAATTTATGGATTTATGGTCAAATGATGGTATATATTCAATTTGCAACAAATTGGAAAGATAATAATGGTTTATAACTCATTCAAGGAGCAATGCATAAGGATGATAGTCCATGTTATAGTTGATATTGATATAAGGAGAGGGATCATTGAGATAATTTATATACTTAATGGTGATAAGAGCTATACCCAGGTCTTGGACTATGCAAATGTGCCATTTTGGTGCATCTCATGTCATATATATAGAAATATTTTTTAAGAATTTCAATTGTGTTTTAGAAAGTATATGTGGTGAAAGTGTTTTGGTCATGAATTTTATCATGTTGGAAACATCAAAATTGAGGGACATATAAGGATTAAGAATAAGGGTGGAAAGGGTGAAGACCATGTTATTATTACCATTTCTTTGCACCCAGGTTCAAATCGATCCTTAGCATAAGGAGTAAATTGTAATCCGAGGGGAATTGATTGGCATAGTGGAGACATGGTTGTGGGAGGACCCATGGGGAAACAAATGGAAGTGGTTGGTGGAGATTATTCTACCATTTATATTGCAAATTATAAAGGTAAGAAATATCATCTTTCTGAGGTTTCTAGTTCTTACTTTTATACAAGAAGAGAGGTAGATTGGCCAACCTCAGCCAAGGGAACAAAATATTCTGTTGTCTCCTAATTTTTTATTATTAAATATGAGGTTTTTTTTGGGTTAGAGAGTTTTTAATGATATAAGTCTAAAGCACATGTTATGAATTTGACATTTGTAATGGTAAAAAAAAACAAACCACAATTAATTATTTCAAGCTATATTTGCATCACATCTAGGATCACTAAGTGGTATGATTGAAAATAGATGCTCCTTCATTTTCCTTCCATAGATAAAGTAATTGAAGAAGACCCATCAAAAAGTGTAAGGAAAAATTTCACTCTTGAGTACTCTTTACACCTCTAACAACATAATTGGTGATTTTGATTCCCATGTGGATGCTAAAATAAAGTAAGCATTGTAAAGAACAATGAAAATGTGAAGATATCTTAATTTTCTTCATACCTCCTATAGAGTTAGTGAATCGCACAATAGAGAAGATACCTCTTCCTTTGAAAACCTCTTATATCATCTCTCTCAACTAATATTCTCACATGTGATTCTATTTCAATGAGGATACATTAGTGATTATCCTCCAAATGAACTAATGTATTTTCGAGTATAAATTGAACCAACTGGCAAATATTATCATCTCTGCATATTATGTTTAAGAAAATAAACAACATGTTTAAGAAATATGAACTTGTCATGGTTCCCAGAGTAATGAAAATTTGTGTTGCTAGAAACACAGCCCCTCCATTTCCTTGAAACATACAAGGAAACTTTTACAAAGTGGAAATACAGTAGAAATTTCTTGGAAACGCCTAGAAATTTTTCCTATGACATTTCAGTTTCTTGAAACCTTTTTTTTAGATGCCCAAGTTGTATCCTTGAGTTAAGTTACATTTCAAACATTAAATAATATTTCTTGATATTTGACTAGTGATGCCATCATATTCCAAATTTTGAAGAGGGGAAAAGGTTAAACAAAAATAAAAGAAAAAGACTAAATTGAGAGAAGGAATATTTGAAACTCTTTTCTTATAGAAAAACAACTATCTTTAAGCAACTAGGAGTGGATTTTTCACAAGGAGGAATAAGAATGGAATTTGACACTAAGAATGACTCGGCTTAGAGTAGGCCATAGAAATATTAAAAAATTTCATAGAGAAGCCATCAAAAGTGGAGCAACCAACCATTTCTCTAGCTTAATATTAAGGAAAGATCTTTCCAATGTGGGTAGAGAAAAGACCTTTCTATAGCATTAAATACATTGTTGAAATAGTAGGAAAGGAACCACCATATATAGCATTATTTTTTTTAAGGCAGCTCTGTTAGGAGGAAATATCCCACCTTGTCACCGAGCTCACCCAGTTTGAATAGCTATAGAATTTTGTAATTCTTTTGGTGTGATAATTTGTTGATACAATGCATGTCTCTGGATTATGTGAGTATTGTGTCGCTGGATCAATTATTCATTTGTAGCATTAATAAATTGTTGAAACAACTAGTTAATTAAAGTGTGTGAATCCTGCATTACTGAAACAGTTGATTACTTGGCATGTGTGATTTGTCTTAGGGTATGCAAGTAATTTCTTGATAATTAGAAGTGTTGAAAAAAATTTAATTTTTTGTTGAATTGGTATCACAGGTTGAATTCCTTATGATTAATTAGTATTAAAAAAAATATAGATGAATGTATGGGCGTAGTTCATGGTCAAATAGAATTGAGAATCCTGGAGCTTGGATGTTGTGTCAGCAACATAGAACAGATCTTTCATTCTTACACAAGTGGTGATTGGATTTAACTTCTTGCAAAATTAATATAGGGTTTAACTTCTTGCAAAAAAATATATATGCTTTATCTTTATGAACAATTTTATATTTCTATTCTCGCTAGAGTGATTTCATTTTTCCACAATGAGTGATTTATTCTTCAAGATTGAATTAGTAGTAATTCTTCTTGAATATTGAATTAGAAATTAAAATTAAGATTATTTAGTTAGAAAGAATTTACATAATAGTTTCAACAATTAGGGTTCAATTTAGCATTGATTGATTTGGGTGATTGTATGAGAATTAGTGTCAGAAATAATTGAAATAATACGGAGAGAAACCTATTAGAAGGAAACGTGAAAGCACAACGAATTGTGATTTTTTAGGAATCAAAGAGATGGAGAATCTTCTTGCAAAAGCTTTGGCAATTTTTTACAATATTTTATAAATCAATGAAAGTTTCGCTAGTTTATACAATTTTTTATAAATGCATTGAAATGTTCGCCAAGATTTTACAATATCTTATAATTTAGTGAAAGATTCACCAAGATTTTACAACATTGTATAATAAAATGAAAGATTCGCCAAAACATTTATATATACGTATTATATTATTGGTAAAATCACATTCAATTTTTCCTATATATCAGGGATATTCATCCATTAGAGGAAATTTCAACTCAATATGGGCTTTTAACTCAAAATGGGCCTCCTAAGGAAAATAATAAAATAATATTTATTAATTTTGGAGGAAAAAAAGAAAAAAAACTATTTTTTTGTTCTTATTTTCGACATATCTCCCCGTGATTTTACTCAAATTTCGATCGGGAAAGCTCGTTGGATGCGGATATAAATTCTGCATCCAATGAGTACCCACTCTACATACTTTTGACGGCCCCCTCTACCCCAAAAACAAGAAATACCTAAAAAAACATGATGATGATGTATTTTCGACATATCTCCGTGTGATTTTACTAAAATTTCGATCAAGAGAGCTTGTTGGATGCAGAATTAAATTACGCATCCAACGAGTACCCACTCTACATACTTTTGATGGACCCTACTACCCAAAAAACAAGAAATACCTGAAAAAACGTGATGATGATGTATTTTCGACATATCTCCCTATGATTTTACTCAAATTTTAATCGAGAGAGCTTGTTGGATGCAGAATTTAATTACTCATCCAACAATTACCCACTCTGCATACTTTTGATAAACCCCACTACCCTAAAAACAAGAAATACCTAAAAAACATGATGATGATGTATTTTCAACATATCTCCCTATGATTTTACTCAAATTTTAATCGGGAGAGCTCGTTGGACGAGGAATTAAATTTTGCATCCAACAAGTACCCACTCTACATACTTCTGATGGACCCTGCTACCCCAAAAACAAGAAATACCTAAAAAAACATGATAATGATGTCCGTCAAAAGTATTTTTTGGGTTTTTCTTGTTTTTGGGGTAGCAGGGTACGTCAAAAGTATGCAGAGTGGGTACTCGTTGGATGTGGAATTTAATTCTACATTCAACTAGCTCCCCTGATCCAAATTTGAGTAAAATCACAAGGATATATGTCGAAAATACGAACAAAAAAGAATTTTTTTTTATGATACCTATCTCCAAATTTATATTAAAATTTTGTTTAAGACCTATACATTATTTCAAATTTAAATCAATTTCATTGGCTAACACATGATGACATGGAATTTGACTTAGGGTTGAAAGGCCCATTTTGAGTTGAAATTTCCTCTAATGCCAATTTTTATACATATAAATATAAGGGGGGTTCTTAATATCATCCATGGTGATAAAGTTTGAGACTGATAATGTCCATCCTCTCTTTCCTTACCATGTGGATTTTCAATTCCATGTGGAGTGTCTAAATAAAGCCATCAAGTGTACGATTATTAATGAAGGCACTTCGACATCATTCATGCCTTTGTCTTATTGGAAGGCCCTTGGCTATCCCAAGTTGTCTCAATCCATGCCAATGCTGATGAAATTTGATGGAATCTCATTTAAAACACATGGCATTATTCCTTGTCTTCATGTCTAGTTGGGAGGAAATTCCATTCCAGTCAAGATCAAAGTGGTTGATGCACCCCTTGACTATAATATTCTATTGGGTTGGAACTGGATTTATGCTATGAAGGAAATCATCTTGTATGTGTTTCATGTCATATACTTTCCTCATGAAGGAAGAATTATGATGATCGATTAACTATATTTTTACTAATTCTAGTTATACTACATCATTGTGATCTTTAGTCCCAATTATCAAGAATTATTTGCCTCAAATAAGAACGTGGGTGTTGAGATGTATCCTTCACTCATGGGAAATTTTAACATTTTGACACCTATCTTAGCTATCGATTCCACTTCTGGTGGTGCTTTACCATCATTGAGTCTGGTCCCATTTCATAGTTTGTATTTGAGTGATCCTTGGAATTTTCCTTCTCAAGTCGAATCGTGTGAAGGGCGTTCACTTATCAGAGTGGATATGCCATTGTATACAACCCAGATTGCTTACTGAACTGTACTCAATATCTTTGTAGACCCTGATCTCTCCTCTTTGTGGATGGAAGAGGAATAAATCTCTGTACTTCCTGCTTGGGTGGTCAATTTTTCATGCTCGCATGGTTTCCTTGATGACACTTTACCTTCAGAAGAAGCTAATATCAATGCCATGTATGGACCGAAATGGCCTTGGGAGGAAATGCATTGTCGATCTTACTTCCTATTAGAGCTCGAATGGATTAAGCATGATTTATTTTGGTCGGTCTTAAGCGAGAAAGTTGGTCACCCCATGGTCCCATTAGATATGCATGGTATATATGTCGAAGTGAAAATGCCTAACATATCTCCCACAATTTTGATCAACATTTCTCGAGCCCGTAGAAAAGTGAAAAACATTTATATTGATGCAGATTGTTCACCTGAAGAAATTTATACATACACCAAGTTATTTAACAATTTTTGCAACGTATTTTCTTGGTCTTATGAATAAATTCTAATGATAAACCCTCACATTTTTTAGAATGAGATAAAACTTATCCTAATGATAAGCATGTTCGGCAATTCTTAAGAGCTATGAATCCCCATAAGGAACTCACTATCAAGGCTGAGGTAGAGAAGCTTCTCAAAGCTTGATTCATTTACCTGGTTCCCTTAACCGAATGGGTATCCGATATTATTCTTGTATATAATAAGTATGGAACCATCAGTGTGTGCACCAAATTTAGATATATGAATAGAAATTGTCCTAAGGATAACTTCCCCACTCCATTTATTGATCAGGTTTTGGATTAGTGTGTTGGAAGTGAAATTATCTCGTTACAATCAAATCCAAATTAAACCTGATGATCAACACAAGACTGCATTTCTATGTCCCTGGGGTAATTTTGCATACCAGAAGATGCCCTTCAGCCTTAAAAACATTGGGACGACTTTTCAGCAAGCAATAACCTTTTCCTTTCACAAACCTAAATGCATAATCAAAGTCTATTTGGATGATCGATGCTCAGTCTCGTCGAAGGGTGGATCATCTAGCACATATTTGACTCGTATTTGAGAGATGTCGCCATTACCAAATTCATTTAAACCCTCAAAATTGCATATTTTGTGTTAGGACTGGTTGCATGTTGGGTTTCATTCTCTCAAAAGAGCGGATTATGGTTGATCCATTCAAGGTTGATTAAATACTTTAGTTTCCTCCCCCATGCATAATTCTACAGCTTCAAAGTCTCCAATGAATGGCTAATTTCTTACGACAGTTCATTATGAACTATGTCATCCTTACCAAGGGTTTAATGCACTTATTGTAGAAGGATACTCCATCATTATGGGATGAGAAAGCCTAGGAGTCTTTCAACGCTATTAATAGAGCCTTGGCATCGACCCCTATGCTTCATCCTATGGACTATAGTCACGGGGACTTCACTTAGTGAACCTCTTACATATCACGTGCGATCGTGGGAAATTAAAAAATACCCTTAATTTTGAGAGATATTGACCCAAACTCTTTTTGTTGAAACCCCCTCCCAATACTTAAAACCTCCTCCCCACCCCTTTTTATACCTCAATCCTTATAAACAACCCTACCCATCCCCACCTTAAACCCCTCATCCCCCCAATACCTGCAATATATTGGTTCAATTTTTTATAATTTTAAAACCCACAATATGAACTAACGTGATAGGATATTGGTCAACAAGTGAAGTCACCATGACTATAGTATATATTTCTTTCTTTAAGTTGTCATGTCTAAAGAGATGGTTGGAATGGTCATAGTTCAAGAGGATGATGAGCTCCATGAGCAGGTTATCTATTATCTTAGTTGAAACCTTATTGATGTTGAACTTTGATATACTCATGTGGAGAAATGTTCCTTAGCAACTGTTCATATATTCCAACGATTACGAAATTACCTTTTACTTCATTAGACTATGGTTGTAGCACATATCAGTCCATTTCAATTCATCCTAACAAAATGGATTATAGGGGGGAATATAATAAATGGATTGTTATTTTACAAGAATTCGATCTTGATTTTGTGTCTGCAAAATCCAGTAAGTCTTTTATCTTCGCATAGTTTATGTTGGATCTCCCTAGTATTTATAAGGACACAATTTATGAGGACTCATTTTTGGCTGAGAACATTTTCCTCATCTCATCTGTAGATGTTTAGTATGGAAATATTATCATATATCTTAGTACTCTTAAGTTCCCTCTGCATATTTCGAGGGATGAATGATGACACGTACGTCACCACTTTAAAAAATACTTCATTATCAGTGAAACTTTGTATCGTCATGGGTGGATTCTATCTTGCATTGTTGTTTGACTCGTAATGAGGTTGAGGTCGTGCTTAATGACTATCGTAGTGGGGCGACTATCGTAGTGGGGCTTGTGGTGGTCACTTATCTGGGCTTGCTACAAATCATAATATTTTAAGAGAGGGTTAATATTGGTCATTGATCTTTAAATATTATGTTAATGTGGTAAAGATAAGTCACCCTTGTCAGGTGTTTTCTCAGAAGATGCACTCGCATCCTTCCCTATTGCACCCCATCATCAATGTCGATCCCTTTTCTAAACTAGGGGTGGATTCATGGATTGAAACAAGGACTCGTATTGGGGGGTCACCATATTATTGTGGTCGTATATTACTTTACTAAGTGGGAGAAATCCATATTGATAGTCAAATATGCCTGTGAGAAGACCGCCCATTTTGTATTCAACCAGATCATCACTTAGTTCAAAATCCTGAAGGAGATTGTCACTAATTATTGAAGTAACTACCAAAACAATATTATGGCAGAGTTAGATTTAAATATGGTATTTAAGCAAGATCATTCTTCATCTTATCACCCCCAAGAGAATGGAAAATTCAAGGCAATTAATAAATCTCTTAAGACCATTCTTCATAAAATTGTCACATAAAGAAAGTCTAATAGGAATATTATGTTATACCCTGCTTTGTGGATTTACCAGACCGTCGTTATGACTTCCACTAGTTTTTTATCATTCCAATTAGTTCACAGGGTGGATTCAATTCTTCTTGTTGAATGTGAGATCCCTTCGTTGAAGCTAGTTGTAGAATTCTTGCCTAACATTTTTTATTTAGAGAAACGCTTAGTCCACCTTGAGTAGATTGATGAGCAACATCGAGATGTTGTCGTGGATATAGAATTCAATAAACGTCATATCAAGGATCAATATGATCATTATGTCTATCCCCATTAGTATAATGAGGGTGACTTGGTCCTCTTGTATGATCAAGCCAATGAACTATTGGGGGAAGGAAAGTTTGACACTATGTGGCATGGTCCTTACATCGTGATTTCTATCTTAGAGAAAGGATCCTAGAGGATACCATAAATGGTATCTACCTTAAGT
This sequence comes from Pseudotsuga menziesii, assembly GCA_001517045.1. Taxonomy (NCBI): domain Eukaryota; kingdom Viridiplantae; phylum Streptophyta; class Pinopsida; order Pinales; family Pinaceae; genus Pseudotsuga; species Pseudotsuga menziesii. The sequence continues at coordinate 38,676 of LPNX010946387.1, forward strand.
ACTATGCTTGAGCCCACAACTTGGGATGGCACCTTGTGTATTCATTTACAGTTTTGCATGTTTTTTCTTTATTTTGTTGATATGCTTCCTATTGGTTGGAATATGTCCATGGATTCTTTGACGTACTTAGGATTTGTGAATGGTTCCATCCACCATACACAGAACTTAACTTTTGTTGCTTAGTTCATTTATGCACCTGAGGGTCAACTTGTGTCTTCAGGAGGTGTATTCCTTCGACTGTCATAGAACAATGTGGTTGAGTATAGTTCCATTATTGAGATATTACATGATCCATCTTGAATGGTATTTGATATTTAGAGATTCAACTATATTCATAGTTGATTGTTTCACATATTAATGGTTGGTACTGCATTAGAGATCCTACGTTGTTGAGACGGTTCTTAAGAGTAACATTTTGATTTCATTCAAATATCTCCATATACCTTGAAGTTATAGTCAAGTTTTTTATTGATATAAAATTACATTTTAGATTTCCATTTATCGCATAACTAATAAAGAAGAATTCACATTCACACATTCATATACATTCATACATTTATCAAACTGGTAGCCATAGGTTTTTTATTTCTGAATAAAAGATATGGTGTCATAGTACAAAATTGGGCTTTTAACCCTCAAAATATACACGACCAATACAAAATAGAGTCATGGAATCTATGCTTTTGGTCCTGGATGAGTATTATGGTAACAAACTACAACATTGACTAGACACTTGAACAACCTAACCCATGGATAGGGTACCTCGACCACATGTATTTTCATAGCCTCAGGAATGTCCTCGATCTGCACCATAGGAATCATGTGGGCCAAATGGGTCAAGTTTCCCATCGCAATATGAAGTGTCCACTCAGCATCACCGCTGACCATGTACCCTCCTCGACCTATGCATCGATGTCGTGGATAACCATCTTGTTGTAGTGGATATATGCCTGTGAAAAGCTAGCATAATGTTAGTACATGACACCACCAAAAACATGTTTTTTCTTTCCTTAAGTAAAAAATACAAAAATGAAATGTTGCAAAAAAAAGGATCTTACTTATGTCCTGAAATGCGGACCCTAGAGGTAGTGATATGTCCCTATATCCACAGAAGTCTATCCCCTCATAGGGGCAGTCATCTATTGCGATCACCTGTCGTCGCCACTAGTGGAAGACATAAACAACAAATGGAGAATGAACCCTTCCACCTCCTAACCACCGCATCACCTCATTCCAACACGTCTGGTCTGGATCACTTAGACCATGACGAGTGACCTCAACTTTCGGGCTAAGGCATGGTACCCTATCGAAAAAGAAGATGCACAGTATGTTGGAAAACCTAAAGTTCTTGGCTCGATCAAGTTTACACTATGTCAGCTAATGTTTCATGTTTCCAAATAAGAAAGTTCTCTATTCATAGATGGTGAGCCTCATACACTCCACTGCATAGAACATGAGGGGACGTGAAGCTTGATGTAAGGATGTCGAACTCGATATCCTTTCCAAGAAAAGGATGATCACTTTGAGACTTAGAATCATGATCGCATTGATAGGGACTTGACTTCCCACTTTCGTGGTGTTTGGAAGGCAATACGCAGTAATGTACTCCTCTATAGTCATCCCCCCATCAACTCCATGAGCTCTGGGATTGACTACCTCAGCTCGACGAGATAATCTGGTGATAAAGTATATATCATCCACCTTGATTTTGAGTGTCTTCCGATCTAGGTTGAATTCTTATGTGTCTGGATCCCAATAGTTAATGAGATTTTGTTGTAATCTTGGTTGTACCCTCATACTCCCAAGGTTCCAAAATTTATAAAGACCACATATTTGCAATGCTTATTGGGCAGGTAGACTGCCACGCACCACCATATCAACATCATCATTGTTCCCTTTCCCTCCACTCAATGACCATCCTGCAAAGGAAAGAGAGAGTTGTGAGTTGAACTCTTAAAAAACATCATTCATGGTGCTCCACGTGGGTCATAGACTGAACAAAAACTTGGCCATGCAGAAAATATTTGCTTTGCTTGCATGGACCTATCCCTCCACGCAACCCGATGATATGTGACCCGCATGAACCGAGATTTCCATAATGAAAAACCCAAAAATTGACCATTAAATTTTGAAAATAAACCAATGAAATGCTAGAGAATGATTAAAGGGTTTACCTGGTCCAAACGGTTTGTGATTTTGTTGCATGTAGCTCCCATAATCCACGTCTGAAGATCGAGGGTGAACAGGGCTCCTAAAGCACTATTTTTGGTAAAAACTCAAATAGTATGGTAAAATGTCATACTTTTACTATTTATAGCTATTTTTACCCACTTTTATGTAGTTTTCACCCCGTATTTATCATTTTACAAACTTTATGGACTAATATCGTGGTGTAAGGTCCTTTTTCACTACAATTTCATCGAGCCTTATTGGATTTTTACCATTTTCGAGCCTATTCATGCCTTTGGAAGGTATAATTATTACCTGGAATATAGGATAGGAGTTCATTCCACTTGCAATGTTGCATTATTATATGACCATGTCTCATAAAACTTAGTTACAAACCCACTTTTTAATGACACAGAACCTTCGAGCTGCTTCTAGAAGTGTCTTTATTTAAGCGGTATGGATTTCCTAACCATGGGTACCCTATTTAGAACCCGCTTTGTCATTTGGTTCCCATGCCAAAGTTCCTCCTTAGTTACGGGATTCCCTTGTAGTCCCACCTTGTCTTTGAGTGGAAACCTCATGTTCCTTCTTATCTCTTATGTTGGCCATCTCACATAGGGACTCCCTTCGTATATCAAGTTGTAAATGCATTGCATCTATCTGCTTGTCTTATTGAGCCCAATGTCAGATTCCCGCTTCAAATATATTATACAACTTGACGAGAACTTTATACTCAAAACAAGAACTCTCCATAAAAACTATTATTTTTGTGGACAAAACACTAAAAAACACCTCCAAATCAAAAAGTTGTGCTACCGGTAGCACCACTTTTTAGGGGGCTAAAAATGTGGACATGGACGAAAACAGTCCGTATTGTTATTTACAATAACCTTAAAATCAAGCCTCAAATTGAAAATTGATGCTATTAGTAGCACACTTTTTAAAAAAATGGCATAATTATATCATTTTATCATATTTTAAAATTGTATTTATTAAACCTTTTGATAACACTATATAAAACTTGCACTATATTAAACAAAAAAATTTGAAGAAATTATTTGAGTACTCTTTCCATATAAAATAAATGAATTTCTGATAATACTCATTATAAAATCATATATTAAACCATAAGAGATAGAGGCTATTAATATTAAAATTGAAACAATCATCTTTTTGGGATAAAATTACACCTTTGTAAAATATGACCCTTAACAACCCACATCATTAAACCAAAACTCCTAAATTAAAATAAAAATACAAAAAAAATAACATAAAGATCCTTAAAAACAATTAAAAAACCAAAAACCATTAAAATACAACTATATATATTCTTAAAAAAATAAAAAATAAAAATTACACGTATGTCAAACGATAACAAAAGCACAAATAAAAGACTAAAAACAAATACCAAAACAATATAAAAAACCCAAAATATATAAAAAAACCCAAAATTTATGTATATGGCGATGGTGTTAATGAGAGGCCGCGATTTGATTCTGAGAATCGCGTCCCCTCCTTAACACCATCCTCCATATACCTAAAAGCCCAAGCCCAAGCCCTCACAAAACTTCATATATGTTAAAACTTTTTTAATCATTATATCTTCATATGTTTTTGAAATTTAAATTTATGTTTTATGTTTATTTGTTTTTAATGTTTTATTATTGTCCTGATTTTTATATCATAGGTTTTATGTTTATTTTTAATTTTTTTAAGTGATGTTAATTTTATGTTATATGTTATATGTTTATTATTTAAAATGTTTTATAACGATGTTTAAATGTTTTATTATGGTGTTAATTTTATATTATATGTTTTATGTTTATTATTTTAATGTTTTATAATGGTGTTTACATGTTTCCATATTTTTTTTTATTATAATTTTTTAAGTATATTTATTATTAATGAGAGTTTTTTATATTCTTGATTAATTTTATGTTATTTTTGAAAATGTTAAACTTCACAATGGTATTTTTTTTTTTTTTTTTCAAATTTGCCAAAAAAATGAGATTTAAGATAAATGTTTAAAAGAAAAACTTCCAAAATGTATTTATTTGTCATTCTTGTTAGGTTCTATATATTAAAAAAAATAAAAAATGTATATGCTTTTGCATTGTAACTAGGTACTAAATGTATATTATTTTGTAAAATTTGAAAAAATGTGCCTATAACGAAACATTATTGTTTTTTTGTGACCAAGAAGTTTGAAAATCTCAAAAAAATGGCTCGAAATGAAAAATGGTGCTACTAGTATACAAACTTTTTGAAACAGAGTAAAAAAAAGCTACTTAAATTTACTCCCCGAAAAACGAGAACAATGACGAGTTCTCGTCAAGTTGTATAACTTGTTTTCAGTGTTATAAGCTAAATTGCTCGATCACGTCTCTGTTGGGATTAATAATCCTCCCTTTGACCACACAGTCTATTTGTCTATTTTGCCTAGCTTAAGAGGTCTTTATCACTTTACTAAAATATGAAGGGACATGCTCAAGAGTCATCTACACTTTTGAGTTTTGGCGCCAACATGAGTTTTGGTGCAATTGGTGACATTGTGCCAATAACTACATTTCAAGAACCCTCTCTCAGTGCCACCAGTAATCACCTTCAATTGTTTGTGGTATGTAGTCAGTCATGTTTAGTTATGCTCTGATTGCCACTAGTTAGTTCATTTCCAAACACCCTAGCGCTAGTTTTCATGATTCAAGGGAGTGTGGCACCATTTTTTCTCCTACTTCATCAGTTATCTGATTGTGAATTGAATTAGTTATCCAAAGTTAAACTAGTGAGCTCCAGTGATGATTTTTTTCCACACCGAGTTAGCACATCAGTCAGTCTGAGTTGGTAGATTTGAATCCTATCTTTAACATGAAAAGTGTCCTATATGTACAACCAGTGTGTTCCATATTATTTATTGATTCATGAATATAATCATATTATTCCAATTTTGTCTCCATGTGAGTGCATTTTTTTCTTGATTAATTGAACAAACTATCGCTAAATTCCTCTCTCTCTCTTCTCCAACATTCTCTTTTCATTTGAATTCATGTAGGCTAATGATCCTATGCTTCACAAAATTTAACATGGTATCAGAGTGGTTACCCATGCCTTCCTCAAACCTCACAAACTTCCATTAGAGGAAATTTGGGGTCTAAAATGGACCTTATAAGAAAATGCGGCAACAATAAATTTTGTGAGTTGGAATTCAAGAACCAATAGAATTTCAATAAAATGAGTCAACCATAATGATTGAATTGACATATTTGTCATAAAAGAAANTTTTATTATTTTCCTTACGAGGCCCATTTTAGAACTCAAATTTTCTCTAATGCATGCTTGCACCAGAAGCAGTTCAGTTTCCACAGAAGTCCTGAATAATTGCATTGCTCCCTCTAGATTCGTCCAAAGAAGTATATCCATGTGTGATGGACTCAGAAAAAGTGCACATGTCGAAGTGAAGGGTGTTTGAGCTAACATAAATTTGAATTGAGGTGTTTTGCGGGTACATTCAAAGAATTTATGAATATATGTTGATCAACACAACTGTGAAATGGAGAATTCAGCAGCTCTAACTCCTAGAATCCTTACTCCTTTCAATTACCTTGAATGGAGAGCAAACATGCATATTTCCTTGCACAACAAAGGTCTGTACAGGTTGAAAATGGGTAGAGAGGTTGAACCCCAGAAGTATATTGAAAAATCAAAGCATCTGAATAGGATTGATGAAGCATTTGACTTCATGTGAATCCACATATCTAGGGATTTTTTGTTCCACCTTGAGGGACTCATAACTACGATAGAAGTATGGGATAAGCTCGAATCCTTATTTGGAAAACAGGATAAGCTGAGGGGCCATATCTTGAAGAATGAGCTAATAGCACTACAACCCAGCAACTTCGAAACTACATAGCAGTTCTTTACTAAATTCAAATCATTGGTCATGCAATGCAAGCAATGCAGGATTGAGAGAAGGATGAGCAATCGGTGCTCTCCATACTGAGCAAACTTGGCTCAGAATTCTCAATGTCTGTCTCTACGTTTCACTTTGGGAGACTAACTACTCCTAATTGGTGAATGCCTTCCCTTGATGTCTGCATAGAGTCTCTAATCCAAGAGCAAGACAAGCTTATACATATGGGAGGTCTCAAAGCCTCTCCAAATTAAGGTCTCTTAGTTGGTGAGATAAGGAATGCGCAAGCAAGAAGGAAGCATAAAGGTAAAGAGAAAAGAAACACTAAATTTGAACCAAAATATGAGTTTGATCCATCACTTAAAACCTCAGGCTCTAGGAAGGACAAACATCAGAAGCAGAATTTCTCTTACTGTAAGAAAGGAAACCATACAAAGAAGTATTATATGAAGAAGACCATTGATTAAATGGAAAAACTCCTTGAGTGACACAACATTTCCCTCCCTGAAGACACAAGGAATACTTACTCTAGAGAAATGACTGAAGATCAAGATGAGAGATGCCATGCACTGAATCCTAATTGTTCAAAATCACATTCCTTCCTCATTGATTCAGGAGCCTCCAGTCATATGGTTGCATCCAAGGAATCATTCTCTTCATTACAAACTACTGATGGTCTAAGTATTCACATGGGTGATGAAACTCAAATTCAAGCTAAAGGAAAGGGTTATATCAATTTTAAACATGGAATGTTCAAATATGTACTCTATGTTCCCTCCTTAGCTACAAATTTGTTATACGTATAGCAGATGACACATATTGGACCACCAATATGAGTGGTATTTGGTCCTGGCTCATTGGATATATTGGATATATCAACTGGTTATATTATAGCAAAGGGTGTTGCAAACCATGCCTCAAAGGCATATGAATTCTCACACTTTATGCCATACTCAGATCCATTACAGTCTCAACTGCCATTCGAAAGGGGAGGTAAAACTATTGTATCTACTCCTCTTTATGATAATGTTTCCATTATTGTTTAAAATTCAAAAGATGGGGAACAAGATCAGCATGATCATGATAATGAGATTGAACCTGAAGAGAATCTAGATCCAGATCCAACACCTACTCCTATTCAGAGGCCTAAATGCACCCAAAATCTCATTGATGTAGTTGGGAATGTTGTTGGGGATCCAGATGACAGAATAAGAACAAGGTCCCAGTATCAGATTGAACATGTTGCACTCTCCCATTCAGTTTCACTCCCTTCAGAGAGGTGTAACAAGATCCCAGAGAGATGGTACATGGTGGTAAGGATTGATCAACAATTCAACTAACTAAAGAACAAAGTGGATCATGTCACTCTTCCTCTAAAAAGAAGAGACAAAGGAAACATTCCTTATCCTATCTATCATCATATTGGAAGAATATGGAAAAGTTCACATAAATAGTCTCAAGATACTAGTACACACAAGAACTAGCATTTTGCATTACTGTTCCACAGAGATGCATATTGCAGCAATTGTTTCACAAGTTTTTTCTCAAGAATAAGTTTTTTCTCTTAAGTATGGAAGTGTGTTTCTTGATTTACCTGCTTATTTTGAGAGGGGGGTTCACATGAGGTTTTCCCCATTTCCTCATTTGTATTAAGCAGTTATTATTTTTTCGCTTAGATTGTATGGGTGACCTTTGGTCTTAGTTTCTAGGGCCCGGGTTGTCCAAAGTAAGGATTAAAGGGGGGCTATCAGGATTAATAATCCTCCCTCTGACCACATAACCCATTTGTCTATTTTTCCTAGCTTAGGTGGTCATTATCACTTTTCTAGAGTATGGGGGTACATACCCAGGGATCATCTACACTTTTGAGTTTTGTTGCCATTGGTGCCAATCCCTACATTTTAGGAACCCTCTCTGAGTACCACCAATAGTCACCTTCAATGTATGTGGTAGGTAGTCATTCATGTTCATTTATGATTTGATTTCCACTAGTTAGTTCACTTTCAGTCACCCTAGCATCAGTTTACATTATTCAAGGGAGTGTGGCACCTTTTATCCACCAACCTCATCAGTTAACTGATTGTGAATTAAATTAGTTATCCGAAGTTAAAATAGTGAGCTCCAATGATGATTTTTTTCCACACTGAGTTAGCACATCAATCAGTTTGATTTGTTAGTTTTGGATCCTATCTTTAGTATTCGAATGATCCTATATGAACAACCATTGTATTCCATATTATTTACTGATTCATAAATATAACTATATTATTCCAATTTTTTCTCCATGTGTGTGCAATTTTTTCTTGATTAATTGAATAGTCTATTTCTAAATTATTCTCTCTCTTCTCCAACATTCTCTTCTAATTTGAATTCATGTAGGATAATGATACTATGCTTCACATAATTTAACAGTCTCAATCCTAGCCAAGAATAGCCTATTATTTATCCTTTGCAGCTTGAATACCCCTCACCCTAGAGGAAACAAGGTCAAGTGTCCTTATCTTGCATGTGTTTCTTTACATTTAGAATTCTCTTTCTTTGTTAGCATTTTACATTAATATGGCATATTTGAGATTATATTTTATTTCTCGTGTCATCCCATGTATTGTGGTCCACCCCAAGCCATAGGAATATTTTCTTCATAACAACTATGTCGGTAGCAACACCTATTGCATGAGATGTGGCACATTGTGGTTGTGTTTGTCATAATGGAAGAGAACATAAGAGATCTATAATTCAAGTTTTTTTCGTATTTCTAGTGTGTATGAAATTGGTTGTGGATTGTGCCAATTAAGACTATATAACTTGTTGAATAAGTCATTCAAGGTGATAAATTCTAGTTAATATCGAGCTTCACACATTATGTTTTCCACATTCATGAATTGAGTAGAACACAATTTTTGTATCTCACTCACTAACTACTATTAAGATTCAAGATCAAATATATTATGTGTTCTTATCATTGTGGTAAAGCATGTCTATTGTGGTTGTTATGTCACCTATTGTTGCATGGATATATGCCTAGACCTGCAAGTATTTCCTAGTGTGGGGATAATGATAGAACATTGACTATGGTTACATTACTTGTTTTTGTCTATTACACTTTGAAAGAGAATGGACTATGAATGAGGATGATATCATGAGTGTGCTCATAGTTGAACCCTAGAAGGTTATGAATACATGAGAGAATAATTAAATATGTTACCCATATTCCTAGAGCATTTATTGATGCCAACCAAAATGGCATGGTCGTTCCCTCTGCATTTGTATCGTCTTATTTTTTTTCTGAAGTTGTGGGACCATTGTAAGGTTGTTCCATAATTTGTATAAAACCATGATTCCCACTATAGTATTACTAGTACCCTCTTATATTTTTATTCCTAGTTCTTTACCACCAATGAGGCCATGTAGTGACAAAGTAGAAAATAAATTTAACAATTGTCTATGTTTTATGCATATAGGTGTTTATTGCTAAAGGTGGTTATAAATTTAAAGGAAAAAGGAAATTTCAATACAGAAGCTGATAGGTGCTTGACTATTTGTCATGGAAACAATATCCATGCATACCCCAATATAAATGTGTGCATAATGGGCTTGCAAAGGGAAAAGAGATGAACTTGTAAATATGAGATCCACATGGTTAAAATTTGTTTGTGAGATTTGGTCATTTTCAAGCTCTAAGTATGACCAGGAATAGAGATTTTATTGTTGTCCTGCAGTCATTTATATAGAAACTCAACATGTGTAGTGAAACATTTAGGGTGGATGGGTGTTTGTAATGGTAATTTTGCATGAACAATGTTTGGAATTATTGGTGAAAATTTTCTTTTAGATCTATGGGGATTAGTAACTAGTGAGGATTACTTCATTGAGGAATAGGTTCAATTATTTTTGGATTCCACTATAAACCCTACACTAGCTGCCAGCAACCCACAAGCCAACACCTTGACTCAACCTAGGGTTGGGATGTGTTACAACATGAACTACTAGGTATAGTTATAGATCCAAAGAACACCACTATCCCAACTCAATATGTGTAGTGCAACATTTATGGTGGATGGTTGTTTGTAATGGTAATTATGCATGAACAATGTTTGAAATTATTGGTGAGCATTTTCTTTTAGATCTAAGGGAATCGGTAACTACTGAGGACTACTTCGTTGAGGAATATGTTTAAATTTGATTGGAATCCATTATAAACCCTAGGATAGCTACCAGCAACCCACAATCCAACACCTTGACTCAACCTAGGGTTGATATGTGTTATAACATGAACTAGAAGGTATAGTTAAAGCTCCAAAGAACACAACTACCCCAAATAGAACTTAAAGGTGTTACCCAATGTCACCTCAATAACGACCTCTTTGCACTCTTGGTTGGATATTCTCCAACTCAAGGGGGGATTCAGTGGATAGGATTGTTAGGATATGGAAATGAGGGAACAAGGTGATTTAAAGAGTTATTCATAGAAAAACTTGATGTCTTTATTTGCAGTATAGGTGATGGGAAGACCATGAAAACTAATGTTGATACCTAGGGGAAAATGGAGTCCCATGATAATCACTACTACAAAAGGGACCATTTTACGATAATCGATCGAAACTTGTCCATTGTAACAATGTCAAAAAACAATGTATTAGGAATGTCACAAAATTTCTCATTGAAACTCTGAATAGCACCTACAATTCCATTATTACAACAACATTATGACATTCCTACAAACTACGTGACACTTGAATATATTCTCAGGGATATTGATCATTCGACGACTTATAGACATCATTATGATGTGGTACTATCATTTTAAAACTAATAATGTCAAATATCGGTGTATTAGGAACGTTGAAATCCCCACACCGTTCTAACATAACATCATCATACATACTTTTCTTATAGGTTTCTTTTACACTATAATTTAGACAACCTTTTGACAATAATATTCCTCGATAAAGTTGTATGTATGTCACAATGACGTAATATGATGAATGATGGGACGACAACATAGTTCATCGATACATTTGCATGTATGTCAGTAGGATGTCATAAATTAGATGAGCGACCAAGGACATAGTTCATTGGTGTACTTGAATCACTAGGACATTAGAAATTCGACGTACGTCTTATGATCAAATTTTTACTACTATTGACTTCCCCTTGTAAACATCAAGATTGTATTTATTGCTCAAATTGCAATTGTAACTTGGAATCTTATTTTCCAAGATAATCTATATTTTATCCAAGGTTGAAAGTTAGAGCACATGCAACTTGTAAAAGTGTTCGATGTGTCATCCTCGGGGGAAATTGCATGCATTCTAAGAACTTCTAGGATATTGTTGGATATGAACTAGAAAATAATGTATAATCAATGAGAATAGGACACCTCCCATTCTCATTACTTACACATAATTTGTTGGTATATATCCAACAACTCATGTGAAAGTAATGAGAACGATAGGTTACCCTACTCTCATTACCTACAAATTAGTTAGTGGTGCATATCTAGAAATATCCCGCAACTTCTCTTAGAATTACCTAATTTACCCTTGACTCTATCTTTCCAATGGTCTATCGAGTGCCACAAACAGAGATCGCATGCAAAATTTATGACCTCGGGAAGTTGACTACTCAACTAACCACCTTGGGGCCACAAAATTTATGACAATTTATCTCCTAGGGTTAGGGTTTTGGATGTTTAGGGTTCTTTCCCTCATGCTTATGATACACAAGGAATTTTGACCTTTTTTTGTATTCATCTTGTTATGAATGAGCGTAGTGATTACATCTCTTCTTAGAGATAACTACCACCATTCTAGATGCTTTATTTTATAGTTTGTTCTATTTCTATCATTTAATAGAATTTGTGTTTACTATGTGTTCCTTGCAATATATTTGTGTATATGTGAAATATTTTGAAACCCCAACCTAGTTCCAGTTCTAGTTTTTCATTGTTTAATGTCCAAATCCCAAGGTTAGCATACACATAAAATTTAATAATTTTGTACTGAAAACATAAAACACATGATATTTTCTCTTTCTTTTGAATTCTGAAAATTAAAGGAAGCCCTAAACTCTTACTCAGAAATTTAATTTCAGCCACACACATGAAATTTTAGCACTCAATTTTTTGGTCAAATTGACCTAGGGAAAACCTCGAAGGAGAAACCTGTTCTTCAGAGAGAGATTATTTTATTTTCAGGAAAATTTACAAAACCCAATCAACAGTACTTATCTGAGCATTTCATCTTTAAATGCATGCCAATAAAAACATGTACGGACTACCATGATTTTTGTGTTGTATGGCCTCACACGTGTGGTTCTCAACCTCAAAATTTGTGCATGTACGAAAAACAACAAATGTCGTACTTTTCTTCCTCAAAACCCATGATTTCAAAATATCTCTTGTGAAAGTGAACAATAGACTCAATTTTCCTTTCCCTCTCCCTTTTTGTTTGAGTAACTTCCTCCTTGAGATCAAAGGCTAGAATTAAAAACCAACTCCTATAAGATTTTTATCATTTAAGCTATATGATCTTAGGATCTTATCTGAGAGAATAATAAGCACAACAATCAATCACAATAAACAATGAACACAAAGATTTTCCTTGAGGAAACCATAAAGAAGAAAACCCCACAACTTCCTCGGAGATATAATGAGCACCAAAAGTAAAACCAAAAGATACAAAGATGATCTCCTGACAACAGTTGTCTCTCTCTCTCTCTCTCTCTCTCTCTCTTGTCCCAGCTTCTTCTCTCTCTCAGTTATGCGCTACAACTGAGTGTGAGTGTTTTTGATAAACAGAGAGGCTCACTCTCTATTTATATTCTTTTGTTCACTTAATATCTGACTCAGTTATGTAGGCTCGAGTAATCCTAACTCAGTTATGTAGGCTTGAGTAATCCTAACTCAGTTATGTAGGCTCGAGTAACCACAACTAGGGTACTAATGACCCGACTTACAATGAAGGGGACTTCCTCATGAATTTTAGTAATTCTCTTGATAGGAACATCGAGGTATAATGAAATACAAGTGATTCTCTCAATAGGAGCATCGGGGACCAAGGAAATACAATATATACAAGTGAATACATTGCAAATTTACAAATACATCAACAATCCCTCTTAACTAGGAAGGTATTCTCTTGACACGATTCATCAGCACAAGTCTTCTTCTTTGGGTCATCATCAAAGATGGATCATCACTGGATCATCATCAAATCTGGATCGTCATCAAAGCTGGATCATCACTGGATCATCATCAAATATGGATCATCACTAGATCATCATTGGATCATCATCATCACTGCTTCTGCTATTTTGATCAAATGGTGATATCTCTCAATTCTACTCATCACAGGAAGTTCTACAGAGCCAGCCATTTTTCATGTTGGTTGTAGGCCTAGCCTCCAGGTAGGTATTCAACTTCTTTAGCACTTATATCTGACCTAGTCAGAAAGGCCCACCCAACACTTACATCTGACCATGGGAGGAACACATCCACCACCATGTCAAAAAGGCACGCCCATCACTCACATTTGACCTCATCATGTCAGAAAGGCCCAGCAATCACATCCAACCTCATCATGTCAAAAAGGCTCATCCAGCACTCACATCTGACCACATCATGTCAAAGAGGCCAAGCGCTCACATCCGACCTCATCATGTCAAAAAGGCTCGTCCAGCACTCACATATGACCTCATCATGTTAGAAAGGATCAGCACTCACATCCAACCTCATCATGTCAAAAAGGCTCATCCAGCACTCACATCTGACTTCATCATGTCAGAAAGGCTCAACACTCACATTCGACTTCATCATGTTAGAAAGGATCATCCAACACTCACATCCGACCTCATCATGTCAGAAAGGCTCAACACTCACATCTAACCTCATCATGTCAGAAAGGATCATCCAACACTCACATCTGACCATGGGAATCCTAGCCTACTACCATGTCAGAATGGATCTGTACTTACATCTAACCATGGGAGGCCTAGACTACCACCATGTAAGAATGGATCTGCACTTACATCTGACCATGAGAGACTCATCCTACCATAATGTCAGAATGGCTCTGCACTTACATCTGACCATGGGAGGCCCAACGTACCACCATGTTAGAATGTCTCTACACTTGCATCTAACCATGGGAGGCTCATCCTACCACCATTTCAGAATGGCACACGAACTCATCACTTCCCCTTGCAAGGAACCTCGATTTGGAGAAAACCAAGATTCTCCCTCAAGTACTCAAACTTTACTCTGGCCATTTCTAGCATAGAATCACATCAGGGATGACTACATCCAAGGATATCCTTCGAGTTTCACCAGGACCGATTACATATGAGGACAACCTACAGTTTTGTTTACATCTGAGCCACCTACAAGCTTCACCAGGATTTTATGCTCAGACAACCTATCTCACCGGCTATGCTAGAACTCCCTCTTTCGAGAGAAATCGATCTGGATGACATACTGGAGCTTCACTGCTCCTCTTTGCATCATACAAAAATGAAAGTTAGATCAATCAAATAAAATGGTGGTTTTCAAAAGAAACATACTACCTCCCAACTAGCCGAGCAAGTAGAAACATATTTTTCCTCAGTTGTTCTCAATGCCATGCAAGACTCCTTCCTGCTAAGCCAAGAGATCACACCTGATCCCATACTGAAGTAGCACCCTGAAGTGCTCTTCCTCTCAATGGCACTGCCTACCCAATATGAATCCACATAACCCTCCAGGTTAGTTTTCTAATTCGCTTCATACTTGATCCCATACTTAATTGTACCCTTCAGGTACCTCAATGCATGCTTTGCAACCATCAGGTGAACATGTCTCAATGTGTTCACAGCAAAGAAAATAATTGGTCTTGTATTCATCAAGTACATCAATTACCCAATCATCTAATGATACATCGTAGCATCAACCGAGTCTAATGAAGCATCACTCAATAGCTCCATGTTCGATGCCATAGGTATGGCCATGTCCTTGCCTTCCATCATCTCGAACCTCTTCAGGATCTCTACTGCATACTTCCTTTTCCCAGGGAGATTCCATCCGCATTCTGCCACACCTCCATGCCTAGAAAGTAGTGCATCATATCCAAGTCCTTCATCTTGAACTTGAAAACAAGTCTCATTCTTGCAAATTTAATGAGTTCTTCTTTTCTTGTCATCGACATATGACAGGAGCAACACTGATATTCCTCCTTCAACCTTGATTAAAGGTTGGAATTTTCTTTACTCTCAGTAAATCCTAGAGTCATCAATAATCTGTCCATCCTGTCATACCATGTCGAACCTCAGGATATTATGCAATCACTCCCTCTGAAGCGGAGCATCATTCTCCCTCTTCCTTTCATACTCTATGCATTGAAACATTCTGTACTGGAGTGACAAGTAGCTTCCTCTACTACTAATATTCTATGTATCCATCTAGGGTCACTGGATACCAAGATCCTCTATCTTGAACCTTTTCAAAAGTTCTTCTCACACCCATCTGTGAGCTGTTCATCCTCTATAGGCTTTCATCTTCAACCTTGTATCAAAGGTTAAGATCTTCATCACTCTAAGTGATCTTAAATCTCCTCATGTATGTGTTATCCCATGGGTGTCTTCTAAGCTCATACAAGGCCTTCTTTAATTTGCACACATGAGTATGTCTGTCATGTGTCTTAACTTCCAGTGGCTGCAAATGTCTCTTCGTAGTCTATGCCTTCTTTCCGTGAGAATCCTCGTACTACGAATCTTGCCTTGTATCCCATGATTTTTCCATCTACTGCATGCTAGATCTTGTAGATCCATATGGAAGATACTACGAACTTCCCTTCAGGTCTCGATACCGCATCCTAGACATCATCCTTCTTGAACTGGTACTCTCCTTCCTTTTCTTCTTGGCTACTTCTTCATAGCTAGAAAGTTCTGCATCAATGATGTCGCTCAATAGTGTCACATAACTGCATTGTGTCTGAGACCTCTTCTTTCTTTGAAAGTATCGTCATATTATTCTTCATTTTTTATAATTTCTTGAACTGTCGTCACTTGTTCTTCGGAACAAGTCTCATCCTTCTTTTGTAGGTGATTGTACGCGATATTTCCTACAAGTCAAATGCATTTAGAAACATTTCATAAAGTATATTCATAATGAAAAATTCTTTTGCATCAAGATATAATTATGCAACTATTTTATCCAATACAACATTCATCCATATCTTACGGAAACTTTCTAGATTCCTTCCATCTCTACCAAGACAACATTGATATTGTGCACTAATCCAATATGTCAGCAAAGAGGTTTCATTCTAGATAAGTAGCAATGGAGAGTTGTATAGCACCATGAGATACTTACCCATTACATGCATATTAGTAGTATACTGTCATTAATGCAAAAATTCTATATAACACAACAATTGAATATAAACAAATGCATAACAATATAATATCATGAAATAACAATTGAATACTTATCTTTATTTGTTTCATGGGTAGACTCCTTCTTGATCCTTTAGCTTCATCATCTTCTTCATTCAACATCATTTCTTATCCAAATGCTTGAGATGGATAAGAGGTTCTTCAAAAATTGAGTCCTTCATATTCCTCATCGCTTAAGATATCTTCTTTGGATCGCGAGAGCTTTATATTCAGTTTATCCCATATTCTCTTTCTCGTATTATGATCCAAGCTTCATCTTGTTTGTGCTCTTCCCAGAGTCTGCTGAAAGTAATCACTTCCTTCTAGCACACATTCCTCGAACGAATGAATTCCATGATCCTGGGAGCCCATTCAAGGTGCTTATCACAACTTCTACATTCTCCACTTCTTCTTCTACTACTTCAAGTTGTTCTTTGATTTGAGAGCCCCTTGTAAAGTATGATTGTATGGTCTCTGCATTCTGGATCTTCACATTCTTCAACTATTTTCTCAAAGTCATCTTCTGATTTATGTTCTTCCGTTCAAATAGCTTGGTAAAAACATCTCTTTAGGTGTCTTTAGGGAGGAAAACTATGGTATGAGGTGATCCTTGATTGAATCAGCAATAATCCTCTTAGCCTTGATCAGGTTCTTCTTGTGTAAGGCCTTAGCATCATCTCCCTCTGGAACTGGAACCTCTCCATTTATGTAGGTGTCCAATTCATTTTCTTCAAGAACCAGTGAAATCCTATACTTCCATGCTCGAAAGTTTTCAGCTTCACCAGGCTTGTCATCAAGCTGGTGTAATTAGTCATCTTGAAATGAGAACCTCAACTGTAAATAGAAAAAGATTAGATCTTACCGATTTGAGGTGTCCGTCCTAGTTCCGGAGCTGGATTATCTAGGGTTTGTTAGAGAAAACCTAATTTTCAAAACTTGGAATTTCAAACTTCTCATTGGATATAAATATAGACCTCATCAAGGCGAGCTGTACAATGTACTCCTTTTCTGAAAACAGTGGAGGGAAACTCCCGGAACAGGATGCCCTAGTTTTCCAATTTCTTATGCAGAAATTCTTGATACTGTGTCTGTGTTAACTTCAAAATTAATACTCCTCTATGTTTTAAATTTCATACTTAGGTATCATTTTCTGTCCTCTTTCCAAAACCACAGTTTTTAGTAGAACTGGTTTCACCAATTGGGACTTATGATAGTTTTCCCACGGTTACATAATTCAGAACTGTTCAGCATAGAAAAACTATACGGACTTCCACATGTCAGTGTTTTACCATCAAGGTCTAAAATTTTTACCAAACAATGTATATTCCGTGCCCTATTTGGAACATCTTGCAAAATTTTAGTTGGACCTTCGTAGCCCAAAATATATCAATTCTCCCTAGGTGTCATGTTTAGGGATGAATCCCAGAAGAGTCTGGAACCTTGATTTGGAGGAATCATATCTTCTAGAATATAGAGAATATGAGGCTGAAATT
Organism: Pseudotsuga menziesii; assembly: GCA_001517045.1. Classification (NCBI taxonomy): domain Eukaryota; kingdom Viridiplantae; phylum Streptophyta; class Pinopsida; order Pinales; family Pinaceae; genus Pseudotsuga; species Pseudotsuga menziesii. The sequence continues at coordinate 56,652 of LPNX010946387.1, forward strand.
TTTATATAGAGTACATTCGGATTTTATCTTCGGCTTGTGAAAATTTTGGCCCCTGATCCTTCTTCAATCCCGAGATATAGGGAATGTACCAAAACTACCCATTTTAGTATTTTAGGGTTTTTTAGGCCTAGGGTCAAATTAGGGTTTGACTTTCCCGAAGTTTTACCCAACCAAAAATTTAAAAATTGGTCTCTAAAATTGGATTTTGATGAGGAGAGAAATCCAATACTGGCCTCACTCAAAAATTCCTCTACTATTAAAAGCCCTAATTTCCCGCAACAAAAACTGAAAAAATGCCCGGAATCAAATTCTGCTTCGACAAAAAGATGTGCCCTTCAATGGAGAGTTCATAGACTCCTTTTTCTGATGGATTGTGGAGAGAGACCCAAAAAGTAAGAAGCCCTAGCTTCTGTAGCTGCACAGTGTCTTCTTCTCAGGTTAGCTCTAATATAATGTTAGATTTTTATCATTTAAGCTATATGATCTTAGGATCTTATCTGAGAGAATAACAAGCACAACAATCAATCACAATAGACAATGAACACAAAGATTTTCCTTGGAGAAACCATAAAGGAGAAAACCCCGCAACTTCCTCAGAGGTAGAATGAGCACCAAAAGTAAAACCCAAAGATACAAAGATGATCTCTTGACGGCAGTTGTCTCTCTCTCTCTCAGTTATGAGCTACAACTCAGTGTGAGTGTCTGTGATAAATAGAGAGGCTCACTCTCTATTTATATTCTTTCGTTCACTTAATATTTGACTCTATTATGTAGGCTCGAGTAATCCTAAGTTAGTTATGTAGGCTTCAGTAACCACAACTAGGGTACTAATGACCTGACTTACAATGGAGGGGACTTCCTCATGACTTTTAGTAATTCTCCCGATAGGAACATTAGGGTATAAATAAATACAAGCGATTATCCCGATAGGAACATCGGGGACCAATGAAATACAATATATCACTACAACAAATCCTGGAAATAGAAATCGCAGCTGCAACTCCAGAATAATGCTTCCCCAAATATGCCTATACAACCGCAACTTCCTGCTCAACCTAACCCCAACCCAAATAATAAAGCAGTCCATCAATTTGAGACTACCAACATGCCCGCTTACTCCATTAGTCTAGTTCCCTGTAACGACATCCGCTTACAATCAGGGAGGGTAGTGGAGCCTTTGGTCATTAAGGATGTTCCATCCTTTATGTCTGAAGAAAGGATGAACCAACAATACTTATCCAATGCAGCGATCCCCATTATTGAGGACCCTGAAAATACTACCAAGATACCAATTGAAACACAAGAAGAAACATCTATCGACACACATCCTACAAAATTGGTTAGGGAACCACCATACCCTAAAAGACTAATACTATCGAAAGCAGTGGGAAAACCTCAATTTAACCTCTTAGGAGAATTAAAAAACCTCTATGTCAAAATCCACTCCTACAGGCCCTTCATGATGTGCCTATCTATTGCAGAACCATTCGGGATCTGTGTACAAGAAAACCAGGAAGAAAACCCAAGGATCATCCCACTGTTCATGTCATAGGGAAATTATCTAAATTAATAATGGGTAAAACCCTCTTGGCCAAATACGATGATCCTGGGAATCCCACTGTCACCGTGCAGATTGGGAGCATGAAAATACCCAATGTACTGGTAGATTTAGGCACAGTAATTAATGTCATGACCATTGAAACTATAGGGAAACTTGGGCTTACTAATCTCAGACCAAATCCTACCATTTTAGAACTTGCATATAGATCCACTATTAATCCTGAGGGAATCTTAGACGACCTCGTTATCTTAGTTGATTCATGGGAATATTCAGCTAACTTCTTGGTTTTACAACCCAAGTCGCAACTAGGAGGACACCCACTGATCCTGGGAAGGCCCTGGTTAGCTACAGCTAATGCTTGCATCAACTATTGGTCTGGGTCTATGACCATATCAGATGGAACTAAGATAAAAAACCTCACTCTTTATCCTCTAGCTTGGCCGAGTCTAGAAGCCGAAACCCCATTATAAATGGAGCTAGAGGAAGAGGAGGGAGTTCATCCACTATTAACGACAGGGAATTCCTTGACTTTTAAAGATGAAACTGAAGACGATGCTATTAATAATTTCATCAGTGAACCCACTTATGTCAATAAACAAATTTATCAGATCCTGAATGGTACTCTAGGTGAAGAAGAACAAGAAAATCTCACAGAGGAGACATTAGTCAGTGATACTCATATAGTTTCAGTGTTGAAAATTTTGAAAAGTGTTCCTGTCAAGATAGAGCCTGGAAAAACCTTGAATATCAACCCCAGTCTTGCTCTGGATGAACAGGAGGGCCTAATCACTCTCTTAAAAAAACATAAGGGGGCATTTTCCTGGGAGTACACAGACATGAAGGGAATCCCTTCTAATTTGTGCACCCACAACATTTATATCCAAAGTGACTCCCGGCCTATGTGCCAACCCCAATGAAGGATGAACCCCAATCTTAACAACATCGTGAAGGAATAAATTCAAAAACTCTTGGAAGAAAGATTTATATATCCCATCTCAGACATCGAGTGGGTGTCTCCACTCGTGATAGTACCCAAGAAGAATGGTAAATGGAGAGTCTGTGTGGACTATAGAGAGCTGAGGAAGCCAACACAGAAAGATCACTTTCCCTTACCTTTCATTGACCAGGTACTTGACACCTTATTTGGGAAGAAGTTCTTCTCCTTCCTGGATGGGTTTAGTGGGTACAATCAAATCCATATTGCTCTTGATGACCAGGATAAAACTACCTTCACCTAACCCTGGGGAACTTTTGCATACAGGGTGCTTCCCTTTGGCTTATGCAATGCACCAGCCACATTTCAGAGAGCTGTGATTGGCATATTTTCAGAATTGGTTAATGATAGTATGGAAATTTTCATGGATGATTTTACTCCTTACGGCAAGGACTTTGAAGAAGCATTGAAAAATTTGGAAAAGGTTTTAACACGCTACAAGCAGACCAAGCTATCTTTGAGCACTGAAAAGTTCCATAAGATGATGAGTGAAGGGGTAGTGCTGGGGCATTTTATCTTTGATGATGGAATCTAGGTAGATCCCTCTAAAATTAGGGTAATTGAAAATATACCCACTCCTGGAACTCAGAAAGAGGTACATAGTTTCTTAGGGCATGGTAGTTATTACAGAAGATTTATAGAAAACTTTTCCAAACTTGCTTCTCCTTTGTTTTCTTTGTTAATGAAGGATGTGCAATTTATTTGGAATGATGTATGACAGACAGCATTTGTTAAACTTAAGGAGAAGATGTCTACAACTCCCATCTTAAGGGGGCCCAATTGGGCCCTGCCTTTTCACATTTCTTCATATGCCTCTGACACTGCCATTGGAGCAGTATTAGGACCGCAGGATGGTTAAGCACCTTATGGAGTCTATTACATTAGAAAAAACTTGGCCTTGGTGACCTTAATTATACTGTTACTGAGAAGGGTTTTTTATCCATTGTCTACTCCATTAACAAATTTAGACACTACATCACTGGATATCCCACCTTTGTGCACACTGAGCACTCAGCCATCAAGTATCTAATGAATAAACCCGTTACAAATGCTCGGGTAACTAAATGGCTATTATTATTACATGAATTTGAAATTACTATTATAGACAGACCTGGAAAAGAAAATGTTGTCACTGATTTCTTATCTCATTTTACTAACAGTGATGATAATTTGCCTATTGAGGACTCTTTTCCAAATGAACACTTATTTGCAATTTCAACTTATTCCCCTTGGTACGCAGATGTCGCTAGCTACTTGGCTACAGGGAAGCTTCCGACACATTTGTCAAAAAAGTGAGAAGAGGAAAATCATTCAACAAAGTGCCAGGTATTGTTGGATAGGTGGTCATCTCTTATACACAGGCCCTGATCTTGAGATCAGAAGATGTGTAAGAGAAGATGAAATATTCCATATTCTGAAGGCCTGCCATGATGAGCCATGTGGGGGACATTTTGCAGATAGGAGGATAGGTCATAAGGTGCTCAGAATGGGCTACTATTGTCCAACAATTTTCAGGGATGCAAAAAAATATGTCCAGTCTTGTGACATCTGCCAAAGGATTGGCCAACCTAACAGATTGGATCAAATGCCTCTTCAACCACAGTTGGTGGTTGAACGTTTTGACAGATGGGCCTTAGATTTTGTTGGCCCTATCAACCCTCACTCCAAGAAGAAATCCTACATCTTGGTTTGTACCGACTACATGACGAAATGGGTAGAAGCTATGGATTTGGTGAAAGAGAATGATCAGGCTATAATTTTTTTTCTATATGGTGAAATATTTACCCGTTTTGGAGTACCCAAGGAACTGGTTACAGATGGAGGACCTCAGTTTGTGTCACATAAATTTGAAGCTTTGCCATAGAAGTACCATATTCAACACCGGATAGCTTCACCATACCATCCCCAAGTCAATGGCCAGGTGGAAAGCACTAACAAAGTTATTGAAGCTATCCTTACCAAAAAAATCAGGAGCCATCGTAGAGACTAGGCTAATATACTTCCGGAAGCATTGTGGGCATATCGTACTACTTGGCGCAATACTACATGTTTATCTCCTTATGACTTGGTGTATGGAAAATGTGTTGTCTTCCCCATTGAATTTGAAATCAATACCTTGAAGACAACTATGGAGGTAAACTTAGATGTGACTGAAGCCCAGAGGAGTAGACTAGATCAACTGAATGAACTTGATGAGAAACATTTAGCTGTTGTGGATCAGACAATATTAATTCAGCAACGAAGATCCTATTGGCACAATCGATTCATCAAAAATACATTAGAGAAAATTTCAACTCAAAATGGGCCTCCTAAGGAAAATTAATAAAATAATAGTTAAAATAATAAAATAATATTTATTAATTTTGGAGGAAGAAAAGAAAAACTACTTTTTTGTTCGTATTTTTGACATATCTCCCTGTGTTTTTACTCAAATTTCGATCGGGAGAGGTCATTAGATGCGGAATTAAATTCCGCATCCAACGAGTACCCACTCGACATACTTTTGATGGGCCCCGCTACCCGAAAAACAAGAAATACCTGAAAAATGTGATGATGACATCATTATCATGTTTTTTCAGGTATTTCTTGTTTTTGGGGTAGCGGGGCCCATCAAAAGTATGTCGAGTGGGTACTGTTTGGATGCAGAATTTAATTCCACATCCAATGACCTCTCCCGATCGAAATTTGAGTAAAAACACAGGGAGATATGTCGAAAATACGAATAAAAAAAGTAGTTTTTTTATGATACCTATCCCCAAATTTATATTAAAAAATTGTTTAAGAGGTGCTCTATTTTTTAATTTAAAAGCATTTTGATTGGCTAATACATGATGACATGGAATTTGTATTATTTTTGGAATGCCCATTTTAAATTGAAATTTTTTCTAATGAAGTCTTCTGCGAAGGAGACTGGGCATTATTATACGATTCAAGATTCAAAAGGGACTTCAAGGGTAAGTTACGCACAAGATAGTTGGGCCCATACCTGGTAGACAGAGTATTTGGCAATGGTACATTTCACCTGGTTACCATTGATGAGAATCATGCACCATTATTTGCTAATGGTCACAAGCTGCGACTGTACCATAAGCCCATTTCGAAGGACACATTCACTTCACAGATTGCAGCTGATCCAGAATGCCAGTTAGAAAAAGGGAAAGAATATTTCTCTGCCCCTGTCAATCTTTAGACAATCGCTATGATTCCTACACAAATTTTTGTACATAAATAAATTGATGTTTTTATTATTCTTTTTTTTAATTTTTTTTCCTTTGCACTTGATCTGTTTTTCTTAAGAATACGTGCAGGGATGTACTTGAGTAGCAATGGCATGATCGGGCCTAACGACCGTGGCCATCCTTTTATAACTTCCTGCTTTAGAAGGAAACTCCTTGAAGAAAAATAAACAATGAACAGTCTGTTGCAGCTGTGATTCCTATAAAAATTGCCTATTTTTCTGTTTATTTGCAGTTGCAACACCGAAAAAAATTGCCCTTTTTCCATCCCGCGCAACTGCAACACTATCAAACCTTGTCTATTTTTTCATTTATCTGCAGCTGCAACACCATGAAAATGCTCTTTTTCCCATTCCATGTAGCTACAACACTGTAAAACTTTGCCTATTTTTCCATCTACCTACAGCTGCAACACCGTAAAATAACGCCCTTTTTCCCTCTCTGCGTAGCTGCAACACCGTAAAACCTTTCCTATTTTTCCATTTATTTGCAGCTACAACACCGTAAAATAACACCTTTTTCATGTTCCACACAACTGCAACTCCGTAACATATCAGCCATTTTTCCGTCCTGCACAGCTGCGACTTCGTTTAAATTTTGCCCATTTTTACCTTTTCCGGTGGCTGCGACTCTATTTAAATTTTGCCCATTTTTACCTTTTTCGGAAGTTGCAACTTCATTTAAATTTTTCCCATTTTTACCTTTTCCTGCGGCTGCGACTCTATTTGAATTTTGTCCATTTTTACCTTTTTTGGCGGCTACGACTCCACCAAAATGACTGATTTTTCTATGGTTCACGGCTGCAACTCCGCTAAACTGGATGATTTTTCTATGGCTCGCGGTTGCGACTCCCCCAATATTGGTAGAAAGTTTTACAATTTTAGTTTGCGACTCCTCCAAATCTGGCCAGAATTCCCATTGCCGGCAATTCCAACTTACTTCACAGCATTCATTATGTTTCTGACAGGATTGACAAGATGGTTTTGGTCTTCCGGGAGAAAATATCATGATATCACGCCTACAATAATGTTTAAATTTAAATGGCTGCACTTCACACACTTTATTATCCTCAAGTGTCACGGTTCATAGCATATTTTTGAAGGTATGGTTCTAATTATCTACTTAATTAAGCGTTGAATAGGTTTGACAGAATTAATCATGCCTTCCTTTTTACGCCCATTATTACACCCACATACCGTTAGTTGTCCACTCGTATGAATTAATGGCCATTTAATCTTATCCTATAACCACCACCCTTTCCTAATTTGGGATAAATTTTACCAAAAATTCCATGCTCTTAACTTTCTGAATTTACCCAACTAGACTCTCAGTTGTTCACGCATACTCTCTGCTTTAACCTCCATTATGGGGACCTGCAATTTGTTAGGCTGATAGAGAATTCAGAAGGCAAATGAACATGGGTATCCCAGCTCAGCACGAACCTCCAAATACACAAGAACTAAGAAGAAATGTTGAAGTTTTCCCTATTTTTGAAGCTGCGGGCTGGACTGAATTCTTCCAACGTCTGGATGGGTTCCATTGAGAGACAACTCTACAATTCGCTTTAAATCTTATAGAAACCCACTCATAGTTTAGGGGGTTACATATAGAAGTCTCTGAAGTGATAGTGGTTGAATTCACTAGCCTTCCTCAGGTGGGAAGAGCCCGGTTTGGTCGAAGAACCCCCAATGCGGCCACAGTACAGGATTTTTTGATAGAGGGGGAACAAATTCACTAATCAAGGCGAGGGATAGTGTTACAATCACTGCCTCAGCCATGGGATTAAGAAGCAGTCTTGCTTGAAAATTGTATCACCTATGAAGGTATGTATCAGAGTGTTTATTAATCTAAACTTCCTTTACTGTCTCATCTACACCATAGGGCCTTACTGAATATTCCATTTTATCTATTTAAAGACCTACACCATATGGCGGGGTTTGTCAGAAAAACCAATCATCCAAACTCCTCCCTTACCCATCACGGCCTAATAAAATTAATAATCTTAAGGGCCTTAGCTCAAAAGAACCAAACCTGGGAGAAATTCATAGGTCAAACTCAAATAAACCAAGAACCCACCTTTTTTACTGGCGTTCCAATAGAAGAAGAAGTGGAAGTAACTGTACTCTTGGAGGTTGTTCAAATCCAAGAGGAGCATGCAAATGTACGGTTGGGGGAGATGAGGAGAAACAGGAGGACCAGAGTCCCTCCAATTTAGTTGGGGGGGGAGATGAGACTGGATTGGATGATCACTCAGATGACCAAGCAGAGGAATTGAAGGAAAACGTAAGAGAAAAACCTGTGGAAAGATTAAATAATGTGGGAGCTCTGACAGCAGAGGCTAAAGCTGGAGCAACATTGGATGCTGCTACAACTAAAGTCAAGGATGTTAGAACCACGATAACAGAAGAAAATGCAGAGGTATTAACCATTGAATCTTCCCCTGAATGGGGGGGAGCTCTAATTAAAGAAGAAAAGGAGGATGCTAAGATAGGATACATCCCTTCCACATCAACTACAAATCTATAGATTCCTGCACCATGAAAGAAAAGAAGAATATAAAAAGAGGAGGTGCAAGCACCACTGTTGATAAGAAGAAAAAGAACTAGGTTAGTTACAGCAGCTGAAGCAACATGGGCAAGATTGGAAAACCTAGAAGCACATATTGAATTCCCCATTTTGAGACCAAAAGAAAATGATGCCCCACAGGAACCGGTTGTAGAGGAACCTCAAATCGAGGAACTTTTGCATGAAAATGGTCTACTGAAGGAAAAAGGACAGACACTTCGAAGAGAACTAGAAAACTAGAAAGAGGCATGTAGGAAGCAGGTAGAAATGAAGTTGCACACACTGGTTGAAGCTGTAGACCGATTAGAAGGATCACCTCCTGCTGAGGATGGTGAGGAGGAAGATATAGTGGTTTTCCCTGTGTGTGGGGAAATCTTTAACTAGTCAGGCTAGAAAGTCATAGTTCATGCCTTTGTGACACAACAACCCGTACCAACAGCTGTGGAATAACAAGGACAAGAAGCACCTAAGGTGGAAGTGAGGGATGTAGAAGAAATGGAAATAGAAATGATCCTTGGTAGAGAAAAGGAGGAAGATGAACAATTACAGTCACAAATAGCAGAAGAAACAGAAGTTCTCCTGGGACAATCTGATTGGAAGGACAATGAAGCTCCCCAAGAGCAACCTCAACAAATGGAAGTAGTCGATAAATAGGGTGTTAATACATAAGAACCAGCATCCCTGAACATTCTTGTTGAAGTTTCCACCCAAATTGGGGCAGATGAACCAACGACTAAAAATATTCCTGATTTTAATGAAGAAGTCTATGCTGTGACTCCTGAACCGTCTCAGGCCACATAATTAATAGAGATGGAACCTCAGCAGCATGATAATGATGAAGTTGACCAGGATGTTGTCACACAAGAACCAGCATCCCCAAAAATTTATGCTGAGATTCTCATGCAGCAAGAAGAAATCAGTCCCGAGGTGGACATAATTCCCGATTTAGATCTAGGAGAGAATGAACAAATGTAATCACAATCCTCGGGGGACAATGAAATTCTCGAATATCAGCTCCATATTGTAGAGGACATGGAAATAACTCAAGAACAACCCCAGTAGCATGAATAAATAGAAGGGCAGGGCTCTGATACACAAGAACCAGTAGCATTGCATCTCCCGGTAAAAGCTGTAGCTGACAATCAGGCAGATGTGGAGATTGAAATTCAGGAAGAGGTTGTCACACAAGAACCAACACCTTCACAATTGGCTGTTGAGGTTGATGTAGGAGAACTCCAAGGAGAGGATGCTGTTACATAAGAACCAACATCCCCAAAAGTTGTTTCAGAGGCACCTATACCAGTTGAAGTTGTTGTAGGAGAACTTCAAAGAGGGGATGTTGTTACATAAGAACTAGCATCCCCAGAAGTTATTGCATGATTACCCATAAAGGCAGTGCAAAATGTTTGAGCTAAAGCATCAGGTGGCCAGGTATGGACTCAACTTTCACAAAAAAAAATCAATCTGGATTCTGATAATGAAGATCATGCTAAAGATGAAGGGATCCAAAGGCTGACCCAAGATATCTCACTCCTAAGAATAGAAGTGAGGAAGTGGAAGAGTCAAATGGAGAGGTATCAAGAAGGAATGGTTCCCCTTGCTAAACATAGGAAGACCATCAGGGAATTGAAGGAAAGATGGGCAAAAGAACTAGTGTTCCATAAATTTCGCTGGGAAGAGATACAGAAAGAGATGAAGGAGCTGAAAAAGTTCAAATCCATGTAGGTGGAAAAATTCTAGCTGTACACTCTCTCCCAGGAATTGTTAGGTACCAGACCACCATCTTCCTCTTACCCTGTGTTTTTATTTAAACGGTTCATTTGGTTTAAACTAAAGACTGTAAAAGAAGGGAGACCTTATGAAATAGCAACCTCAGCTAAATTTCTAGAAACATTTCTGGAAAGTGATTTTGTTGAGCAGAACTTGCTTTGTGAGCTTTATTTACATGAGTTGGCTTGTCCCTTGGACCGCCATTCGAATCCTATCCCTTGCTTAGGTGATGTTTAGTTGAGGGCTTTTTCCTCCTTTGTTAGCAATCATGTTGAGTGGGAAAGATCCTTCCAAACTTTTTCTCATAGTGAGTCCCACCCCAACCTTTGGGTTCGAAGTGAACCTCAAATCCCTCGTCTTCTCTTTTCTCATCAGCAGTGTAGGCTCAAATGTCCCATCCAAAACTCAGCAGATGATGGAAATTCAAGAAAATTTTATCTCTACTCGTGTCAGCCGGATTTCCAAGCATTAGCAATTGGATTTGGAAGGTAGCCAACATATATGACAGAATTCCTCTTCAAACTTGAGAAATAGAGATCCCTACTGTTACAGGAATTTTAAACATGCACTTTCTAGAGTTAAGGGATATGTGGGATGCATGAAGGAATGTGGAGTTAATTGGCTGGGACTCAAATTCAAATTCCCTCTCATCTGGTGGCCAACAAAACCATACATGGAATACTTCTCATTGATAAAGGCAGAAGAGAAGAAGCGTTGGAGATATTGGGTTGTCTATAATGGATTTTTGGAAAACCATGGAACACCTGAACTCCCATATAACTTTTCCTCTCTCCATGAATGAATTACAATGGAAGATTCAGATTTAGACTAATGGAGGTTGTTGCATAGGGACATGCAACAAGACATTTGGGGAGAGATGTTGGGCCCAGAAATGACCCCTTTTTGACCACATTTACCTACCCCGTTTTGCCTTATCTTACTCCATTATATGCACCAAACAAATTTTTTCCTTCACTTGATCCATCGATCCATACATGTATGGTTAATTATTGTCTTATCTTATTAATACTTATGATTGTTGTAATCAGGGCTCTATATCTTGTATTATGCTAACATATGGTTATTTTATAAAGATAATTCGAGATGTAAAGGATATAGGTGTAGCAGGCTGAACGAGTTAAGAGAGATATGGACATTCATTGTTGAGTTGATCACCACCTATTCCATCTCTACACAAAGGACGCAGTCAAAGGTTACTATTCCATGCAAGCTGTACAAGGGTGGCTGCAACAGGCTTGGTTGCAACAGACTCGGATGCAACAGCGCTCTGCTGCTCGAGGGTAGCTGCAACCGACGGAGCATATTCTAGATTGATCATGTTATATCATTGTTGGATCAAGTAACAGCCTTCGCTATATGTTCTACTTCTATCTTTCCCACAGCTGTAACAACATATCGTAAATGGGTCATCCTAAAGATCAGAGATCTTCATGGCTGCCCAATATTAGTGGGTAGAAGTTACAATTGTGAATGTATAAATATTGGAAACTATTTCGAGCAAGGGTTGGAAATTAATTGATATTATTGTATAAGCTGTAACAAAGACTGTATCTTTATTGCATCATTCAATACAAGGAGTAGGATTCTTCTAATCTCGGTGTTTAACTTGTGTTAATTTTCGGTGTCTCTATTTGAAGGCTGGGCCCGCCTTCCTAAAGAGATTGTTGAGTTAATTAGGTATTTATTCCTCTATCATGTGGTGTGGATGTTACAGTGGATTCATTCTTTTATACAGCTGCAACAGTAATGATTTATTGTGTGTGCCTTCAATCGATCAGTAATTGCATTCCCTGTGAGCTGCAACAAAGTGGTGTGACAGTTGATTGTGTAGACTAATTTTCTTTATGCAATTGTGTGATAGTTGTAACAACCGATCTCATCCATAGTTTCTTTCAATTGATGTCTTTCTTGAGCTTTGTTAATTAAGTCCATTGGTAGTTATAATTGTTGAAGTTCAATTTCTGCATTTCTGAATTCTAGATCAAGTTGGATTGAGATAGTTATAACGGATCTTCAGATGGCCTGGTAATTTAGGATTTAACTTTCTACAAAATTAAATCTAGATGTTTATTTTCTGAATCTCTTAGTCCTAGATTAAGGATTGTAAGAAGGTATTTGTGGTTTTGCATTCTTAAGAAGGTAAATTAGATTAAGTTGATCATGGGATGAGATGTATTGGACAAGAAGGTAGGATAATTCATTTATAGTAACAGCGACTTAGTGTTTAAGCATATACAGTGCACATTATCTTTGAAATAAAATACTTCCTTGGGTTGACAATTTATATTGAACACTCTGTATGTTAGTTTTAATTAACTTGCATATAGGGTTCCCAATAGATATTCCATATCTAAATATTGTAGGTATTCAAACAAAAGGTAAATTTGCATGTCTAGTTTGTGGTCCTAAGATAAAATCTCGTCATTCAAAAATCTTAAGAAAGGAGGTGTTTGATGAGTATAGGCATTTCCTCTCTAAGAATCACAAGTATAGAACAACTGAAAAAATATTTTCAATGGGAATCAGGAGACTGCATTAAAACCACAGAGAATGACACCTCACCTTTGGAAGATGCAATACAATAGAAATCGTCATCATGGTACGTATGGATCATCGTATATGAATTGTTATGTATTTTAGTTTTTATTGTGAGTTGTTTACTGCAGTGGCCATATTTCATTTATGATGTAATTTATTTATAAAATAATATTCATGATGTCCATCGTGATCATGAAGGAATTAATGGGCTTCAACAAGGAATGAAAAGTTATCCTATTCAATTCAACAAGTTGCCCTACTATGAGCACCTACAAATTTCTCATTTGTTTGATACAATGCATACTGGAAAGAATGTTACTGAAACATTATGGTGACTACTGGAGATAAGAAGGGAGAAAGATAAAGTTGTGAAAGCTTGAAAAGATATTCAAGAAAGAAACCATGCAATGAAAGACATCATCCAATTTCATAGCAATGGAGACCAAGTTAATATAAACTCAATTCCATGGATGTTTACAGAGCAACAAAGCAATGTTGCCAAAGAAGTAATGCGAAAAATTAAAATTCCCATTGGATTATGTGCGAACTTGAAAAATATCATAACCAAAAAAGGTGATTTTGCGGGGGTCAAAACACATGATTGGCACGTCTTCATCAAGGTAATTATTATTGTTATGTCCATATAATTTTTTTTCCTTTTACTGCGTATATTTCTTTTTCTTATTTGTATACTCTTTGTTTGATAAATGGTGTGGTTTGTATATTGATACAGTATGTTCTACCTCTCTCTCTCCCGGACAACTTCGACAACAATATCAAACAAGTTACATATAATCTTGGTAAATACATGAGGTAACTAGATATTATTTACATGTGCTTAGTGTTTCTTTAATTCTCCGTATAATTTATATTTGTTTTTTTTTGCACTATTTCATCATATGCAATTTAATGTTTTTTTTTTGTTAAATATCATTATTTGTTTGCGTCACTTGTAGATGGTTGACATCTAAATAAATCCATAAAGAAGATATACAATATTGGAGGAGAGAAATTCCTTGTCTCATGTGTGAAATGCAGAAGCATATACCTTTGACATTTTTCAATGCACATGAACACTACTTCATACACCAATTTAAGGAGATTGAGTTGTGTGGACCTATGCACTCAAGGTCCATGTGGATGGTTGAGAGGCACTTGAAATTTATGAAGGGTTTTGTGAGACAAAGAGAACATGCTGAGGGTTCTATGATGGAAGAATATATGGTATACCAAAACATGTTGTATGTTAGTGAATATCTTCCTATTTTAGCGTCAAAGCTCAATTTACGTCGCATTTGTGATCCGGACTCCAATAACAAATTTGAAGGGGAGCAACTGAAGGGGAAAGGTAGATTGAGTAAGCTGAAAGGTAATTATTAGCTAGTGGATGTTTATTATATCATTCATATTCTAATTGTATTTTCTAGTTATTGCTTCAATTAAGAGAATATACTTTGTTCAGCAGATTTACACTTGTCTTTCATTTTAATGGTTATTGTCATCAAATAGTTGGTCAAGAATGGGATGCAATTCATTTATACATCGCAAACAATCTTGACTGGATGAAGGTATGGATTGAATGATGCGAACAATCAGGTCATGGAATATCATGGGAAGGTGTGGCTTCATTGGTAAAAGAAACACAAAGCAATGGAGATAGAAATATAACAGAAAGGGAAATCAATTTGGCATATGGTTTAAAAGATAAAATGGAAAGAATATTAATCAACCCCTCTAAATATTTTATTTTGCAAATTACATTTTGACGTACATGTTATTATTTTCCATGCATTGTTGCATAAGGATTGAATGGTTGTGTAATCTTTTCGTGTATTTCTTATTGCAGGTAAAACACCATAAGGCTATGATCTGCAATGGAGGTAGATATCGGATCAAAAAATTGGATGAAACAAAGAAAACATCAGATTCTGGGATATTTGTTGTCTTTGAGGTGACCAATGTTTCATCTAGAAGTGATAGACATCCATAAGTCTCATAAAATCAATACTATGGGTATTTGGAAGATACTATACAGTGTGACTTTAAATCCTTTAAGGTATTTCTATTCGTTGTCAAATGGTACAGGTTACGATTGAATCAACATGATCCCTATAGAGCTATTATTGAACATGATAATGGATTTACCATGGTAAACACAAGGTTGTTTGAGCCAGGAATGTTAATTTTTCAACATTAAGCTAGCGTATCATTAGGATTTTTAAACTGAGAGAACAACAAGCACAACAATCAAACACAAGAGACAATGAAAACAGTGTTTTTCCTTGGGGAAACCATAAATGGAGAAAAACCTGCAACTTCCTATGAGATAGAATCAACACCAAAGTGAAACCCAAAAACAGTAAGACAATCTCCCGACAGTAGTAAGCTCTTTCCTCTTACCCCAGTGTCTTTCTCTTCCTCAACTATGCACTATACTTGAGTGTGTATAATATGTGTGCTAAATAGAGAGTCCAGCTCTCTATTTATACTAATCCTGACATGACTAAAACCCTACTAGGGCTGACCTCACTAGGAGAGTCTAATAACCCTAGTGCCCCAGAACTGCGGGGACTTTAACCCTTAGACAATAGGAGGGTTACCCACAATAGCTTGACGTGACTTGTTTACATTATTGATTCCCCCAATCGAAACATCAGGGCATGAAATGACACAAGAGCATCCCGGAATAAACATCGGGTTACAATAGATGAGAAATACAAGTGAATACATTCCAAAGTTACAATTACATTAACACTCCCTCTTAACTAGGAAGGTATTCTCTCGACACAATTTTCATCACTAGTCTTCTTCTCTGGGTCTTCTCATCATTTTCATCTTCAATTCATCTTCTTCTTCAAGTCTTCTTTGTATTCAAGTCATCTTCGTCTCTGGATCTGGACCATCACTCGATCTGGATCATCATCACTGGATCTGGATCATCACTCGATTTGGATCATCTATAGCATCATTCCTGGATCTGGATCATCCCTCGATCTAGATCATCTCTGGAGCATCATCTATGGATCTGGATCTTCCCTTGATCTGGATCATCTCTATTGGATCATCAATGCTGAATCTTCATGGGTGTTATCTCATGATTCTTCTCGTCATAGGAAGTTCTACAAAGCCAACCCTTTTTCATGTTGGATGTAGGCCTATCTATCATGTAGGTCTTCGCCCAAAACTTACATCTAATCATGTAGGAAATAACCTATAATCATATCAAAAAGGCATGCCCAGCACTCACATCTGACCATGTGGGAACCAATCCCACAACCCTGTCAGAAAGGCCCAGCACTCATATTTGACACATGCAAGGAACCAATCCAACATGCATGTTCAAAAAGGCTCTGTACTTACATCCGACACATACGAGGAACCAATCCAACATGCATGTTTGGAAAGGATCTGCACTTACATCTGGCACATGCAAGGAACCAATACAAAATGCATGTCCAGAAGGGCCCTGCACTTACATCTTACACATGCGAGGAACCAATCCAACATGCATGTTCAGAATGTCGTGTACTCACATCTAACCTGGTAGGAACCAAATCCTACACCCTCTCCAGAATGGCCCCCAGTACTAGACTGAGCTACCTGGTAACTGACCAGGTGCCTCCATTCCCAGAATGGCAATTGACCTTACATCTATCCTACTCGACAGAATGGCCAACACTCACATCTGACATGGGAGGAACTTAATCCTTTAGCCATGACAGAATGGTTCAGCCCTTACATCTGATCAAGTGGGAACACATCCCTCTATCACATTAGAATGTATTCTCAATCCTAGGCTGAGTTTTCCTGGTAACTGACCAGGTGCCTCCATTCCCAGAATGGCAGTTGCTCTTACATCTTTCCTACTTGACAGAATGGCTAGCGCTCATATCTGACATGGAAGGAACCTAAATCCTCTGACCATGACAGAATGGCTCAACCCTTACATCTGACCATGGAAGGAACCAATCCTCTCACCATGTCAGAATGGCTATGGGTCTCATCACTTTCCCTTGGAGGAAACCTCGATCTGGAGAACACCAAGCTTCTCCCTGAAGTACTCAAAATTCACCCTAGCTAATGGCTTCATCAATACATCAGCTATATGTTCCTCTGTTGCAACATACTGGAGCTTCACTGCTCCTCTCTGCACCATATCCCTGATATAGTGATACTTGATCTCAATATGCTTCGACTTGTCATGGAACACTGGATTCTCTAACAACTTCATGCAACTCTGGTTGTCACAATGTATACAAGTAGCATCCATCTAGAGATCAAATAAATCAGACAGTAGCTTCCGCAGTCATACTGCCTCACAACTAGTTGAACAAGTTGCGACATACTTTGGTTCAGATGTACTCAGTGCCACACGGGATTGCTTCCTGCTAAACCAAGAGATCACACATGATCCCATATTGAAGCAACACCCTGAAGTGCTCTTCCTATCGATAGCACTGCCTACCCAATCTAAATCAACATAACCCTCTAGGTTAATATTCTGATTTGCATTGTACTTGAGCCCATAATCAATTGCACCCCTCAGGTACCTCAAAATATGCTTTGCAGTAATCAAGTGAACATTTCTCGGATCTATCAAGAACTGGCTCAAGGTGTTCATAGCAAAACAAATGTCTGTTCTCGTGTTCGTCAAATACATCAAGGACCCAATCATCTGATGATACATCATAGCATCAACCGTCTCTGATGAAGCATCGCTCAATAGCTTTAGGTTCGATTCCATAGGTGTGGCCATAGACTTGCAGTCCATCATCCCAAACCTCTTCAGGATCTCTACTGCATACTTCCCTTATCCGAGGGATATTCCATCTGCATTCTGCCACACCTCCATACCTAGAAAATAATGCATCATACCCAAGTCCTTCATTTCAAACTCGCCAGCAAGATTTCTCTTCGTATCAGCAATCAACCCATCCATACCTATTACAAACAGATCATCTACATACAGTAGAAGCATCACTGGGTTGCCATCTTCATCCTTGTAATAAAGGTTGGAAGTCTGCTATACTTTTGGTAAATCCCAAACTGGATAGAAAGCTGTCAATTCTAACGTACCATGTCATGGGTGCCTGTTTCAAACTGTACAGGGATTTCTTTAGTCTGCACACATGAGACTCCCTGTCATGTGTCTCAAAACCGAGTGGTTGTTCTACATACACTTCCTCTTCTACTACACCATTCAAGAAAGCAATCTTGACATCCATTTGGTGTATCTTCCATTTCATTACTGCAGCCAAAGAAAGTACTAATCTGATGGAAGTGTATCTGGCTACAGGAGCAAAGGTTTCTTCATAATCTATTCTTTCCTTCTGAGAGAAGCCATGAGACACAAATCTTGCCTTATATTTCTCAATGCTACCATCTGCAGCATGCTTGATCTTGTAGATCCATTTGGAAGTTACAACTGACTTCCCTTCTGGTCTTGGGACAACATCCCAAACATCATTCTTCATGATTGATTGATATTCTTCGATCATCACATCCTTCCATTCTTTTCATTCTGCCGCTTCTTCATAACTGGAAGGTTCTTCTTTGATAAAGTCACATAGTAAGGCTACATATCCGGAGCAAGATCTGGTTATCTTTCTTTCTCTCTAATTCTCTTCTGGAGCCCCATATCTTTCCGCACCTTGGATAATTTCTCGTACCCAAGCAAGTTTCTTCTTGTGAGGATTCTTCTCCTGAGGTGGATCTACAGGTCTTTGTGGTTCTTCAAATTCTCAATCTTCTTCTTGAATTTATTCATTCATGGTTGTATCATGAATTCTAGGAGTTACTGATTCTTCAGGTTCTTTAGTAGGTCTCTTTCTGGATTTGTTGTAAGCTATGTCTTCATCAAATGTTACATCCCTGCTGATGTCAATCTTCTTGTATCCTGGGAAGTATATTCTGTAAGCCTTTGAGCTTTCAGAGTATCCCACAAATATACCCTTCTTTCCTGAAGGATCTAGTTTTGTTCTCTTCTCTTTTGGTATGTGTATGTACACTGGACAACCGAATATTCTGAGATGGCTGACTTCTGGTCTCTTGCCAGAGAAGACTTCTTTAGGAGTCTTATTCTTGAGTATTCTGTGTGGAGTACAGTTCTGTACATACACTGTTGTTCTAGCTGCTTCTGCCCATAGGTGCATAGGAATATCCTGATCATGAAGCATTGCTCTTGCAACTTCCATGATAGTTATATTCTTCCTTTCTACAACCCCATTCTATTGTGCATTGTAAGGAGTGGACAACTCCCTCTTAATCCCTGATTATTTACATAGCTCTTTGAATTCATTTGATGTGAATTCTCTGCCATTATCTGATAGAAAGGTCTTGATCTTATTTTCTGTGTGGTTCTCAATCAAGGATTTGAATTCCTCGAACTTGTTGAACACTTCATCTTTTTTCTTCATGAAGTAAATCCATGTCTTCCTAGAAAAGTCATCAATGAAAGAAACATAGTATACATACCTGCTTAGTGAACTTGATGACATTGGTCCACATACATCGGAGTGGATGATTTCCAAGATTCCTTTTTCTTTGCTTTCACTACTTGGAAATGTATTCTTTGTATTCTTTCCTTTCGCACATCCTTTGCACACCCCTTCATGTTTTGCTTGAATTTCTGGAAGACCTTCAATAGCTTTGCTTGCAAGTGGTGGTGCTTGGTAATGCACATGTGCAAGCCTTCTATGCCATTGTTCATTTGGCTCTACTATGTCATGGACCACAGCTTGTTTTGAATGGCCCTTTAGCTTATATAAACCTCCTTCTTGTTCTCCAATCACTATTGCATCATCAATAATCTTTCCTCTTGGCCACATGATGACTTGACCATCTATGAATGAAACCCTCATGACTTTTGCATCCAATGCTGATATGTATAGAAGATTCTTCTTTAATCCTGGTACAAATAGAACATCCTTCATTTTTATAGACTTTCCAGAGTCTAGCTTGTAGGAGGATTCACCACTACCTTTTATTGGATATTGGTAGTCATCTCCTAGCTTCACCTTATGGGGTGAATTATGTTTGGATACTTTCTCAAATGATTATTTGAAACATGTCATGTGTTTGGAAGCCCCGCTATCAATAATCCAATCTTTGCTTCCATGAGTGACAATTCCCGTGAGAGAGGAAATCAAAACATATTCATCTTCACTTGAAGAATCTTCACTTTCTTGCTTTACTCTCTTCCTTGGAGGATCATCATCCTTAGTAGTGTGAGCATGTTGTTTTCTTTTGGAGTTCTTCTTCTTCTTGGATCCATTCTTATTCATGGGACAGTGTCTAGCAAAGTGTCCTATTTCATCACATGTATAACATATGAGTTTAGATGAACCTTTCTGATGAGAATGCTTACCTTGGTGATGATGCTTTTCCCTTCTTCCTTTCTTTGAGTGAACTGTGAGAGCTTGATCTTCATTTCCCATATTTTCTTCTCGAGATGATATCCAAGATTCTTCTTGAGAGCATTCTTCCCACAGTCTCCTAAACTTGACCAACTTTTTCCTAGCACGGATGAAAGAATCCCATGACCTAGGGAGGCCATTTAATGTTGTCATCACAACTTCTGCATTCTCCACTTTTTCATCTATAGCTTCTAGTTGTTCCTTGATCTGATAAACCCTTGTGAAGTAAGACTGGATGTTCTCTGCATTTTGGATCTTCACATTCTTCAATTGATTCCTCAAATTCATCTTATGGTTTATGTTCTTCCCTTCAAACAATTTGGTTAGGGCATCAAAGATAACTTTAGGTGTCTTGAGAGAGGACACCTATGGGATAAGGTGATCCTTGATAGAATCAGCAATGATCCTCTTTGCCATAACCAACTTCTTCTTATGTAAGGCCTTAGCCTCATCTCCCTCTGGAACTGGAACCTCCTCATGGATGTAGGAGTCCAACTCATTTTCTTCTAGGACCAGGGAGATCCTATACTTCCAGGCTCATAAGTTATCAGCTCCCTCAAGCTTTTAATCAAGCTTGGTATGATGAGACATATTAACTGAGAACCTCAAATGGAAATACAAAATATTTATATCTTACCAAGTCAAGATGTCATATCTGGATTTGGATTTGAAATCCTGTAGTGCTGGATCAGGAGCAAATTAGGGTTTTTCTTTTCCGGAGTTTTGTCCACCCAATTTCCTTGAAATTTATCCCTAACTTCTATTTTGGGGAGGAGATCAACCCAAGCCTGGGCTCACTGAAAAATTCCTCTTCTGTGAAAAGCCCTAATTTTCGGCAGTAGTGTTGGGTCCAAAACTAAAAAACCTTAGAATTGGATTCTGCTTCAACAGAAAGATGTGCCCTAAGGAGGAGAGTTATTCCACCTTACTTTTGATAAAAATATATGGAGGAATATCCACAAACTAGGAATCCCTAGTTCCTACAGCTGCACAGTGTCTTGTTCTCAGGTTAGCTCTGATTCCATGTTAGTTTTTCAACATTAAGCTAGCACATCATTAGGATCTTTAAACTGAGAGAAAAACAAGCACAACAATCAAACACAAGAGACAATGAACACAATTTTTTTCCTCGTGGAAACCATAAATGGAGAAAACCCTGCAACTTCCTCTGAGATAGAATCAGCACCAAAGTGAAACCCAAAAACAATAAGACAATCTCCCGGCAGCAGTAAGCTCTTTCCTCTTTCCCCAATGTCTTTCTCTTCCTCAACTATGCGCTACACTTGAGTGTGTATAATATGTGTGTTAAATAGAGAGTCCAACTCTCTATTTATAATAATCCCAACATGACTAAAACCCTACTAGGGCCAACCTCACTAGGAGAGTCTAATAACCCTCGTGCCCCGGAACTGCGGGGACTTTTAACCCTTAGACAATAGGAGGGTTACCCACAATATCTTGACATGACTTGTTTACATTATTTATTCTCCTAATTAGAGCATCTGGGTATGACATGACACAAGAACATCCCGAAATAAACATCGGGTTACAATAGATGAGAAATACAAGTGAATACATTCCGAAGTTACAATTACATTAACAAGGAATAGATCCCTATGTTCTTCCAATCCAATGTGAACATGTATTTTACTCAGAGGTTCTAGGTAAAGCGGGTTGGTCATTTGTTGTGAGACACGATCCAAGGGGAAGGCTGGTAAAGTATAACCTAGACGATGCTAATGAAGAGGTTTCTATGGAAGAATAATACGATGACGAAGAGCATGATCAACATGAGTTAGGTGATGATGATGATCCAACAGAATATGTACTCCAAGAAATAGTTGAATCAGATGATGTAGTAGACAATGCCGATGAATATTATACCGACAATGACATGATGAGCATAACTGATGATGATGACGATGATGATTTGGCTAACCCTTACAATGTTAACTCTGGATTTGATGATACAGATGATGACTTGGATGAATAAGACGATGACATGGATGAAGATGACGATGAAATATATTGCAAGGTAAATATTTAATTAGACCTATTCTTTTATCTTATTTAAAAAAAAAAGAGTTACTAAAATATTCCTCATCAGAATCTCAACAATATGGACCATCTAATTCAGATTCTTGGGATGAGGTAATATAATACAAGAATGGGTTCTTTCTTAAATAGGGCCTTCTTCAAAGCAATCTTCATGGATTTTTTCAAGGTCTTGATTTTGTGGAGGGTAAAATGGATCCTCAAAAGATTCTTCATCAAGAATAGGATCCCATATCTTGTATAACAACCTAAGAATATTTACAATTGAGTATACACCCTTACTAGGAATCCATATATACCAATTTCTTATGTGACGTTTTTGCAAGTTAAGATATATATTGAACATATTCATCTTAATATCCTCAGGGCCACATTCAACCTTGGAATAGATTCAATATGTAATTCAACATGAAACCTAGCAGAATCCTATTTCCCATGGAATTTTGGAATGCATTCCTACCAACTATCATTATGAAATTGATTAGGATACCCCAAGATGTCCAAGAAAACCATTAGAATATTCTCTGAAGTGCTGGGTTATGCACTACAGAGTAGCACTGAAGAGGTTAAAACATCCACTCTATAAGATCTCCAAGAACTAACATCATTATTTGTCCATTACTATAAAGGAGATGTACTAGAATATTTGCATGGACTTGTTGATTTTACCGTTAAGTTGAACTTAAATGATAAACAGAGAGGAGCACTAAGCAACCTACAAAACTTTGTAGGAAATTGAATGAGTAGAGATATAATGTCTGCAACACTCTACATACATCCTTCACTTGAATGATGTTAGTTCTTGGAGATCTTGTAGAGTGGATGCTTGGTTGCTCTATCGGTTGCTTCTTGGAATTTATAATAAACTTGGACAATATCCTGATTCGACTGTGAGGTGCTTAGTTCACTAGAAATTGGGTTAGGTAATACTTGGTCATTAATGGACAATCATGAATCTTATGGTTTATGCTTTGGGTCTAGAAGCAAGTACTAGGTATTTTGATGTCCTCCATTTTTTATTTGAACATTTTATGTCAATTGTCACTGTGTCTGATTTTTGTTTACCCCTCTTACATTCAACATGAGAAGATGAGCTTTGTGGTTTAGACAGTTGGTTAGCTTTAGAATTATTCCCCAGTGTGAGTTATCTTTGATGTTTCCTTGCCCTTTTTCCATCCCCTTGGTTTACAAAATCAAATTGTTCTTCATATGTTTGTAGAATATTTCTCTTGATTTGACTGAAGATCCTAGTACATATAATAGAATGTTCTATTGATAGAGACTGTTGAAGATTAAAAAGGTTTAATTTATCCCCAGACAATTATAGTGAACCTATATGTGCTGTTGAAGAAGCTAACCTCAACCTATTTGATGATTGAGTATCGGAAGGACAAATTCGAGCTTCTCTTCTTGAAGCCTTCTGTATATACTTAATAATCTCAACACAAACCAATTGATGCCTCTCTCAAAGAGTCTATATGACTACAATTTGTTTCAAACCTCAAGTTTGTGAAAACAACAACAATATCTTACACAAATGATAAGAAATAATAAAATATCAACAAGCATTAGTGTCACTTGAAACATAGAGCATAGAATCTAATGATAAAGAAGATGATGGTGTTCTTATTGACAACATTAGGTTAATCTATGCCTCCTTGATGAGTGATCACAAAAGGATAATAACTTGGGTCGAAGTTGGAGGTGAACCAAACCATTTGCTAATTTTTCTCCAAGTGGAAAGATAGGAAAGGTCCAAAATCCATTCAAGTTTAATATGGTTGGTTGGAGAAAAAGAATTTGTCAGATTGATCAAAGTAGAATGCAAGCCATTTAATGCCACCCTATTAGGAAATTGACAAGAGAATAGCACAGGATGAACAACATTAGCATCACTTAAAACACATATCATAGAAATTAATGATAAAGAGAAAAGGAAACAATCTCTTTAGTTAAGTGTTTTTGAGCCTTGTCTCACTATATTTAGAATACAATTTCAAAAGATTCATCAAATCATTGAGGAAGGCATGATACAATTAATTTAAGAGCCTTTTGATTTGTGTGGAATAGTCTTTTTTGGTTCTTTCTACTATGGGATTGCCTTAGGGTTGCCTTTCGGTTGAAAATTAGTATGGGAAAACAAGTTAGCATTTCCTTAGGGTTGAAAATTAATATGGGAAAACAAGCATCATCATGACAAGATAAAAGGAATAAATCAAAAAATATTACAGACTGATATAAATGTATTTAAAACATTCTTTTCATTCCTGAATGTGCCAAGTAGAAGATCTGGAAATGTCCGCTCTTCACCACGATGGATTATATATATA
>LPNX010946389.1:3866-42769 GCA_001517045.1 Pseudotsuga menziesii
TTGCAGCAATGGCTATAACTAGCCCAATAGAGCCCATCCTTGCAACCGGTGCAAATGTCTCTGTATAGTCCACTACTTGGACTTGAGAGAAACCTTTGGAAACCAACCTGTCCTTATATTTTATATCATACCCATCAGCAACAAATTTGGTTCTATAGACCCATTTTTAATGCACTAGATTCCTCTTGGGAGGCAAAGGAACCAATTCCCAAGTCTCATTTTCCTATAGAGAGTTGAACTCTTCTTGCATGGTTTTTTAACATATTGGGTCAGTTAATTCTTCCTAAAATTATTGTGGATCAGATCCAACCACTGTGAAACATTTCTCATCAAGATACACTTCACTTGAAAATAAGCATTGTGAAATTGTGATCTAGTCATCCTAGAATCAAGTGGATTGCTAACTAAAAACCCACCTGTTTCTATGGTTTTCTCTACCCACTTTGGAATTGTGGGGGATTCATGTTTAGAAACATCATCTTCAGCCATATCAGAATCATAAATATGATAAATATCAGAGAAGAATTCATCACTTACATAATATTCTGGTGAAAGAGATGAGCATTCCCTCGGTGCCAACTCAAAATATGGAATGACTTCTTCCTCGAATTGTACACTTATTTATATGAAAGTATTTTGAGTTGAGGGATCAAATATCTTGTATCTCTTTGTATATTCACCATATCCCACCATGATGCACTCCTTTCTTTGTGTCTGCAAGGATTTTCTCTTTTTTGAAGGTATCCTAGCCCAATCCCTTGAGCCAAAAATTATGAAATATGAAATATTTGGCTTGTGACCAAACCAAGCCTCATATGGTGTTTTTTCACTCACTGATTTGTGAATATACATGTTTAAAATGTATGCATCCCAGTTAGTGGCTTCATCCCATAGCTTAAGACTCAAATCCTTAGCTTTAATCATATAGGTTTCCATCTCTTTGAGCACCCTATTCTTCCTTTCTGCCACACCATTTTGTTGTGGTGTGTAGGGGACCAAATACTGCATTTGGATGCCACATTCTTCACAAAGGTTCTGAAAATTATTGTTCACATACTCTTTACCATTATCAATGTGAATCACTTTGATCATATTCCCACATTGATTCTCAACTAGGGATTTCCAAACCTTGAGAGTCTCAAACACTTCTGATTTGAGATTGAGAAAGTAAAGCTGGAAAAACCTTGAGAAATCATCTATGAAGGTCAACACATACCTTGATCCTCCATATGAAGGTGTAGGGAGAGGTATAATAATATTTGAATGCACAAATCCAAGAACTTTAGTAGCTCTCCTTGATTTTCCTTTCTCATAGTTGTGCTCTGGATGTTTTCCCACCCCACAACCAATGCAAGCACCATTGGAGGTCTTGATTGGAGTAATACCTTCAACCATGCCATCTTTGCTCAATTACTGGAAGTATTTATAGTTCATATGGATGAACCTCTCATGCCACAACTTGTTGGTTTCATTGGCATGAGATAGCAACACTTTCCCTTTGGATTAGGGAAGTAAATGGGAGAATTTGTACATCTTAGATTGATGATCCACAAATCCCAATGCCGCCACCTTGTTGGAAGATATTTCATCTATCTTCGTTGTGTCTAGAGTAAATTTTACTCTCTTGTATTTTCCAGTGTATTTCATTTGGTATACTGATAGTAGGTTCACTACAAAGTCTAGTACAAACAATACATTATTGAAATACCCATTTTCAAGATCGATCCTATCATTTTCCTTGAACTGGATCTCTGAATCATCACCCATTCGAATAGTTGGGCCATTATCTGAATACATGGATGTGAAGAACTATTTGACATAGGCCATGTGCCTTGATGCTCCCAAATCAATGATGAAGGAATAAGAGTCTAAAGAGCCACCAACCAATGCATGATACCTCTCTTTTTTGTTTAAGCCTAAACCTCCGTCCTTCTTCCTTGCTCTTTATGGGACTGGGATGTTTTTCTTCTCCGATAGTTGCGCCATCATATATATTGTTTTCTTCATCAATGCACTCTATGGATTCTATCCCCTATGGAAGTAGGTGTATTTTGTCTTCTCATTGTTCTTCTTGTCCTTGCCCTTGCAAGGATTCAAACTCCCATCTAAAGATTTGGGTCTGTCTTGTTTCTTCTTGTCTGGTTGATTCGAATACTTAGATTTCTTCTTGCCCTTGGATGTATTCAACACTCCTCAACAATATCTTGGTCTTTGTTGGAATTGATGGTACCCATCTACACTAGCTTATCTTTCTCTTGGGTCAATGACTCCATGAAGCTATCTAGTGATGGCATTTTCTAGTTTTGACCTATAAGCTTGCTTGAGTGAAATGTTCTTACAAAAATAAAGTAATCTAGCCCTAGTTTCGAAAGTATGGACAATATGAGCTCCTCCTCCTTCTCTATGCCACACTTCCTGAGTTGAAGCAACAATGACTTGAATTTGGTGAAGAAATCTTGGAGTGTCCCAAAAGGAGTAGGACTCAAATAGTGCGCTCATTTTCGAGCTAGTGATCACTCATATCATCACTATTTACAAACAAGGATTCAAGCTTCAGCCATGCTTCATTTAGAGTAGTCAGAATGTCTACCTGAAATAGAAATTCTCTTGAAATGTTGAGACAAAGAATTCCAAATGCTTCATCAATTCTGTTGAAGAAATCCAATTTCTCAACAGTAGATTTTGGTTCAACCTCTATCCCCACGGTGACCTTGAACATGCCTTTTGAGCTCAGTTGGATAACCATACAAGGTGTTAGCAAAAAATGGGTCTTTTCCATCTCTGCTTGCGTTGTTGGTGACAAAATTTTGAATGTACTTGCAATGAAAAATATCAAATCTATCTGGAGAATCCCTCATATAGAAAATCAAAAACTCTAGAATCGATTTGCATCTTCAATCAACTCTGATGCCATGTGAGAATTATAAAATTGGAGTCACAACAATCTAAGGAACAAGATAGAAACTTACAATAGATTTCACAGATTAATTTTACTCAAAAATGACATGAAACAGTGCAAGAAGGAGTTGCAGATGTATATTTTCTTATCATTAATCAGAAGTAGTGATACAAAGCAATACAATGGCATAAAGAGCCATGCAATTCAAATCCAATAGATTTCATTCGAATTCATTACATGAGAGTGGATTACATGTCAGTTATACACCACTTGGCACATCAGTTAACCACTTAACTCCAACTTAATTCACTCAAATCGACTCGGAGGAAGTTTAGAATGAGTCTAACTGAATAGAAATAAATTGCATACCAACAAGTAGGTGAGGGCACCTATTTGACTTAAGTTAGGTGATATAAATTGAACTGCACTAAACTAAGTCACCAAAACTAGGTGGAGGTTCCTTTAATCACTCCAGTTAACTAAAATTAACCCAAAATAGGCTAATTGATGAGGAAATCACCTTTGGAGCTCTAGTTTAACTGAAAGGTAGGTGAAAAAACCTTCAGTTAACATAATGGGGAACATATGTTATGTATATAAACACATATTTTCTTTTATATTGAAGAAGGAGGCTCAGTTGGGCTCCCTGATTGAAGGAGGAGATCCAGTTGATGATGCAGTCACATATTCAAGACAAGAACTTAGGATAAGTGGTAAATTAGGCCAAATAAGCCAAGTAATGATGTGTGGTTGGATAATGACTCCAACAGCCCCCCTTAATCTTAACTCATGTGGAGGAGTAAAATAAATACGACCCTGGCAACAAAGGCCATAGGTCACCCTTTACACAAAAATAACTCTAAAATACTCAAAAAATGTAAGTGAGGAAAAGTGGAAAAAACCTATAAGAAAGCAAAACACCCCTCAAACTAAACAGTAAACAATTAATATGAATTCACCATGATGGAACTCATCACAAACAATGAACATAGGTAAGTTAACTTCATCTCAGTGAAGTTATTGGTGAAAATGTCTGCAATTTTCTCATCTGTGGGGCATTATTGCAGAGCAATTGTTCTGTCATGCACAAGTTCTCTGATGTAGTGCACATAGATCTCAATGTGTTTGGTTATCTATCTCTGAACCAGATCTATTGAGATCTTGATAGCACTTTTATTTTCATAAACAATGATAGTAGATGAAGTGCTACCAATGTCAAACTTGGCCAAAATACCTTGCAGCCAAACTGCTTGTATGCATACATTGACTGGTCCTTGGTAGTCTGCCTCTGATTAAAAATGGGAAATGGAAGCCTACTTTTTTATTGACAAGCAAATAGACCCACCACCAAACATTAAAACATATATGGAAGTATACTTCTAATCTATGCTATCTCCTTCCCAATCAAATTCTGTGAATCCTACTAAGTCTAGTTCGAAATAAGCAACATAGTGAATGCCATAGGTTCTAGTACCTTGCACATGCTATAGAATCCTCTTGGATGCCCTCCAATGAATTTCATGATTATTCTGCATATACCTTGATATATCATTCATGACATAAAAAATGTCACGCCTTGAATGTGTCAAGTAGAGAAGGCTTCCAATCAACTGATAGTAGAGAGTAGAATCTACATGTGGAGTAGTATTTCCCTCCTCAAGATTGGTTCGTTAGAGGAACGGGAAAGGTGATTCCATGCAATAAGCCATATTAAAATTAATTAATAGGTCTAAATCATATTTGTATTGTGACACCCATCAAAATCTTGAGTTATTTCTAGCCCAAGAAACTTCCTCACCAGGCCTAAATCACTCATCTCAAAAGCTTCATGTAAAGCACTTTTTATAAAGTTAGCGGAAGCAAGAGTTATTCCTGTGATTAATAGATCATAAAAATACAGAAATATAATCATCAACTTACCTTAATATTTATTTAAGTACACATTTGTATCAGACTTACATCTTTCAAAGTTTTTTGATAACATAAAAGAATTCATTTTGGCGTACCAAGATCTTGGGGCCTATTTTAGGCCATACAAGGATTTATGTAGCTTAAAAATTAATGATGGGTCTGATGTGTATCCTTTAGGATGCTTCATGTATATCTCTTCTTTCATGTCTCCATGAAGTGAATCACTTTTTAAATCCATATGGTGCACCTCCCAGTGCTTGGATGCAGAAAAGGCTAAGACTAGCCGTATAGAATCCATTTTTGCCACTGGTGCAAAGGTATCAATGTAGTCCACTCGTTGGAATTGGGAGAAGAAGTTTTCTACCAGTCAAGATTTATATTTTCAGGTTAATACATCTGCAGAAACCTTTATATAATAGACCCATTTTCATTGAACAAGTTTCCTCCCAGGTGGAAGGGAAACTAGCTCGCAGGTTCCATTTTTTCAGAGAGAGTTGAACTCTTCATCCATTGCAGCTTGTCATCAAGGATCATTCCAAGAATGATAATATGAATTAGGATGAGATAATATAATAATGTATCACTTCTATGACAGAAACTAATAATTGAAATAAATATAAATACCTTCTCTTTGAAAATATGTCCGAGTTCTCCTTGGATCAACGTGATTTCCAACATTTAACCCGACAGAAGAGACAGTCTTTTCGACCCATTTTGGTAGATGAGTGGGCTCATTCAGATATGATTCATAACATTATATTTCCTGATCATTGATATCAAATTTCAGATCTGAAATATTAGAGATCACACTTCCATTTTCGTCTCCAGAATCTTCAGCAGAAAGAGAGGGAATTTCAACATTTTCTTCCTCTACTAGTTTCAAATCTTGGAGAGGTTATTCAAAGACGAAACTTATCTCTATGAGTATATTTTTAGTTATGATATTCAAGAGTTTGTATCCCTTTTATTATTTAGGATACCTAATTAATATCTACTCAACACCCTATGGTTTCAAATACTTTCTCTTATCTAGTACAATTCAAGCCCAAGTAGTGGACCCAAAAGCTCTGAAATTGGGCACATCCAGTTTGTGACCAGTGTATGCTTCTAAAGGTTTTTTTCCTTTCACAGATGAAAGTAGAACCCTTTTTTGAATGTATTAAGAAAAATTAATGGCTTCAACCCAAACATTTACATCAAAATCTTTAGACTCGAGCATACAATTTGTCATTTCTTTCAATACCCAGGTTTTTCCTTTTCACTACACCATTCTGCTGAGGTGTAAGGAACGATGTGATGAGTATTGATTCCACTTTGAGAAAAAAAATGAAGCATATATCATTTTATGTACTCACCTCCATTATCATATCTGAGAGATTTTATCTTTCTCCCAGTAGCATTCTTAATGGAATCTTTGAAATCTATGAATTTTTCAAGAACTTCTAACTTCTTTTTGAGAAAGTAGACCCATGTAAATATTGAAAGGTCATATATGAAAGTAAGAATATACCCTGAAACCCTCATGGAGGTTTCAAGAATAGGGGCTCTGATATCATAATGGATCAACCCCAAAATACATGTATCTCTGCTTTCTTTTACCCGATCAAACTTCTTCTCAAGATGCTTCTCGACTAGGCATCCCTTGCATATCCCTTTTGAGCATTTGATTACTGGAAGGCATTCCACCATGGAATAATCTTGTAGCAGCTAGAAATATTTTTAGCTTAGGTGTCCAAACATTTCATGCCACAACCAACTGGCCGCATTCCCATGAGTGAGAAGGGCAGATGCCTTTGAATAAGGAACAAAGTTTAAAAAACTGATAGATATTAGTAGTGTGATTTGCTTTCCCATATACACTAATTCTCAAACATGAAAAGAAAATACAAAATGGAATGAAAAACAAGATAAAAATTCACATAAAGAAGTTACTTATTGAATAAAAAGATGACACATGAGGATTCTCTGCCATGAAAGGATTATCATTCCTCTGCAATTTCATTCATATATGGAAAGCTTGAAACACATTACAATGGAGAGCCTCTGCTCTTGAAACTTCCCAACCCTTCTCCCCTCAGTGGGGAGCAATTTATACTATCTCTATCCTCGAGGATAATCCTCAAAACAGGACATTGAACTGTTTACAGTCATAATCAAATAATAACAACTTAGAGCATGGTACTACTACCACGGTTTGCATATATTAAAACAAACATTATATATGGACCATTGGGCTCAACCACTCGTTTGTCTATTGAATCAGCAATGTGTCCTTCCCTAGGTGTGTGTTTCATGCTCAAAGGCACCTTTCTGCATGGTTTCCAAATTGGCAAAGGAGTTTATATCATTTCCATGCTTTGCCTTTTCTACAACCCCCCTCTGTCCTGGTAATATTGTTGTATGAGGGGACATGGAGAAGGGAATATTTGTACTCCCCACCTCGCATGGTGTGGGTTCTCCTATAGGTCATATAGTAGGGGGTGTCTTCCACCTCCTCACCACCTCAAAAAAAAGTTGGAAACTAGAGTTCACAAACGAGGTGATGAAGACTTTGGAAACTCGCCACCCCAGCATGAGCATTCGCTCCCACTGGTTGCCACTAAATGTGATCACAATGTACTAGGAATTTGGAAGCTACGATTTCTTCCAGGGTCTCTAGGGAGACATTCCCAAGACAGGAAAACCCAGGCACCACGCAGCTGGAAGTACAACTATATAAAAACATTCAAATTTCTTCACATCCAGGCCCCGATGGTTGGTGCTTTCCTGGTATGAAAAACCAGGGTGACAGATGAGCATGGAATCAAGCTCATTAACCATCAACACCCAGAGACTAGAAAGCTTCTAAAAGCATATCACCATTTCAACTCTTTCAGAATTCTTAGAATCTCTTAGCAGAATAACACTTCGAGCATTGTCTCTAATTACTGATTCATCTTATGCATCTTAATCGGCCTTGGAAGGTGGTGTTTATATAGGGTGATGAAGATGAAGATGGATAAAGAGATGACTGGTCATCATAATGGCAGCATGAGTGGACACGTGGGTAGCGATCTCTATTTTCTACTAAGAATCTAGTCATGTCACCTCCTTTGATGCTGCATTGCTGTCCACATGGATCATGGTGTTTGGACGTGACATTCTTTGCCTTTTCACATACGATGATGGTGGTGTTCGGAACGGTTTTGGCTAGCCGCATCCCTTTGCTTCATGTAGATGCCAGGTTCATTGCTTCAAAGATCTAAACTTCATGATCTCTCGTTGTTTCCTATGCAAGCCACGTGTCGAATCTTTGGAGTCGGGAAGGATGGTGAATTGGTGATGCTTTGGACATGATCTTCACCTAAGGAGTGTCACAAATGGCATCAAGGGATATGATTATTGGTTAGCTCATACATGAGGACATCCTTTCTATACCATACCTAACCAGGACACCACCTTTACCAGGTTGAATGGATCCAAAGTCGCTACTACCAACATTCAAAATTGAACCCTTCACATCCCTTCCAAAGGGTTCTAGCCCTTCCCAGAAGTGTAAAGTTAAAATCGCCGTTAAAAAAAAAATTTAAAATTTGAATTTTACCCTTCCAATAAAAAAGGGTATAATTTATATCAACATTTCAAAAGAAGAAAAACATTTGAAATTACCCATTCATATAAATTTCTTAAGATGTTGAAATTCCTATGCTATAAAGTTCAACTCATCATTCAAAATATTGTAAATATTATAAATTATAGTCACTTACTCACTCATGCCATGCACTCGGTGCTTAGTTGTTGAAGATGGCTAGTAATCATTAATGACTACAAGGCACTAGCCATCGATTTTTGACTCTGACTCCTAAGTCACTTGGGGCTGTAATCTAAAGTGTGACAATGTGTCGGCAACTACTAGACTACTACTAGGCCCGAAACGAGCTCAAACATTTGTGCCTACTAACTATGTGAGCCTCGCAACCAATGTCCACTTTTTTTTTGTCAAAATGAAATTCAAAAGGTCGATTTGAAAATTCCTCCTCTACAAGACTTTATTTCTTGCATGAATATCATGGACTCACGACAACTATAAAGAACACTCGATTCCATGCAAATACAAATAATGGCATGTAGCTAGGATTACAAACTCTGCAGAAATTGATTTATGCATTGCTATAGAGAGGTGTCATTGGGCACACAATATAGAGAAACAATGGCTATTAATAAAATTAAAAAAACAATTGTTGGTTCAAGAATAGTCTCCAGTTTTATGAGTGGCATGATCGTGATGTTATCTCCCTCCATCCTTCCAAACATTTGTGGTTTCTCACGACATTTGCCCTCAGCGTTACCAAAATACTTAAAAAAATTATTTGTCTTTACATCCTCTTCTCTTTAAATCCTCATCTCATAGTAACAACTAAGGATTATTATACTTACACATCCTCACCTTATAATACGAGTTGGGTCAAGGCGCAAAGACAACCATAAAATATTAAATTGTAAAGATGTAAAGAGTAAGAGAGAACTATAAGTAAGTCTTACATTAAATTTACCTTATAAGTCTTTAATTAACAATATCAACTGAGATTTGACAAGTTGGATTGTTTCGATCTTCTTATCACTCCTTACCAATGTGATTGCAAGGCATTGATTGAAGGTGAAGTCCATAATTTTATGTCTTCTTCCTCGTTATCATGCCTTTTGGTAAGACAATAAAGAGGGTAGTGGGAAGCATCGGCATGTAAAACGGTATCGACATAGAGGTTATACATATTAATTGTTTTCACTAAATAATTTAAATTCCTACCCATGACTATAGATTCAGTGAATCGTGGACTAATACAAAACACAACAAATTTTAGAGCCACAAGCACTTAACTACTCACGCCTATAACTTTCTAAAATCAGCCATTAATAAAATTATGTTGGTATTCTGGTTCAATTTAAAAGGTGGATTGATATACTTATACATGCAATGAGTTGCAAGGATTCGATTGACTTAGGCCCCTCCATCACATACATGCATGCTTTCACAACAAGCGTTGAAAGAACAATATTTGTTTTTTGCATTTTTTTGTGTGAAAGGGTTTGGCTAATTTATACTTGTCAATTAAAGTGCAATTATTTATATTTCCCTTCATCTCTGAAGGGCTGAGAGAATAAATTCCCTTCCAATTGAAGTTAACACCCACCCTTCAAATTTGATCATTGGTCGCTAGGGATCAAATTTGATGGGCAGGTCTCATTTTACTTTGAAGGGATGTGATAAATTGAACCCTTCAATGTTGACATTTAAAAATAAATCATTCTTTTCATTTGAAAATTCAAGTGTTAAAAAAAAATTCATTATTTATTAAAAGCATTGTATAGAAAAAAATTTGACAATAAGAAGAAATCCCAAGTAATTCAACATTTACATGGAATTAGTGAGGTAAACCATGTACATATGATTTATCACTTCTAGATTCTTTTTATGTGGATTAATCAAGAGTTAGTATAGAGGAGGAAAGACTAAAATAAAGGTTGAGAATGAAGAACATGTAACGGTGATGGAAGATGAGATTGGGAAAAATCCCATTTAGAAAGAGATTGATGCACTTGTTTTGTTAATGTGAACATAACCATAACCATTAGGAGTATTGGTTTTTTTATTGCATGTTCTTTGGCCTATTTATTTTTTGAAGGAAAATGTTTGTTTCCTATCATGCTAAAGTGATTAGAGTAGTTGAGAACTACTCACAACCTTATCTGAATGCATAATATGAAATTGAGGGTGAAAGTAGGCTCATGGGGTACTAAAGCTTATTTCTGTCTAGAATTGTTTTGAGAAGAGCTCCACTATTAGAACTGCTATGTTACAATGCCAAAAGAGATAAGGAATCAAATACCTAACATTAATAACAAAAACTAAAAAGTTGATCTTTGTCCATGTGGAAATTGAACCCAAGAGATAGAACAATTACACTCACAAAATTGCTCATCAAACATGAAAAATTAACATCAAAGGAAACTGGAATTGGAGCATAACACTGATCTCAGGATTCTAGTGCACACATGGAACATCACATTGTAGTAATTATCCATAGAGATTCATATTGCATAAATATTTTCACAATTTTTTACTCAGGAAGAAATTTTCTCTCTTAGTATGAAAACTTGATCCTCATTTTCCTGCTTATTTTGAGGTGTGGGGGGGTCCCTTGAGGTTTTACCCATTTTTCTTATTTATTTAAGTAGTTCCTTTTGCATTTAGATTGTATGGGTGACCTATAGTCTTAGTTTCCATGGCCTAGGTTGTCCAAATTCAATATTAAGGGAGCGAGGGGGGTGTTGGGATTATTATTAATCCTCATTTTCACCACATAGTGTATTTGTCTATTTTCCTATCTTGGGAGTTATTCATCACTCCACTAGTGTATGGATGAGACATGAAATGGACACCTTCCACTTACTATACCTATGTCCATGAGTTTAGGTGCCTTAGGGACCAATCCCTATAATTTAGGAACCCACTCTGAGTGCTACTAGCAGTCTCAAGAAGTTGACTCTAGTAGGTATTCAATTAAGTTTGGTTATTCTCTAATTCCCATCAGTTACATCGCTCTCACTCATCCTAGTGCAAGTTTGCATGATTCAAGGGAAGTTAGGTGGAATTTATCACATACCCTCTTCAGTTAACTGGTTGTGAATTGTTTTAGTCATCCAGAGTTGCATTAGTGAGATCTAGTGGTGATTTTCCTACATTAAGTTATCTCTTGAGTCAATACAGGTTGGTATATTAAACTACCTCTTTGGGAATTCAAATTCTCATATATGTATAACCATTGTATTACATATTATTTACTGAATATGTGGATTAACATTGACTAATAGATTATGATTATTATTCCAATTATTGGTCTTATGAGTGTTTTATCTACCATGAATTATTGATATCACTTACTCAATTCTTCTCTCTCTCTACAATCTCATTCTCCATTTGAATTCTACAGGATAGATGATCCTATGCTTCATCGATTTAACACATGTTCTAATTACAAGAGAGTTGAAACACATATTAGATGCAACCCCTTCTACTATTGTTGTT
Source organism: Pseudotsuga menziesii (assembly GCA_001517045.1). Classification (NCBI taxonomy): domain Eukaryota; kingdom Viridiplantae; phylum Streptophyta; class Pinopsida; order Pinales; family Pinaceae; genus Pseudotsuga; species Pseudotsuga menziesii. The sequence continues at coordinate 15,743 of LPNX010946389.1, forward strand.
GCTTCTCTTGTTTTAGAGATTGACGGTTTACTTTCAGGTGATATACAATGTTAAAGAATAACCTCATAGGGATCAAATCTCATCTTTATTTATTTAAATTGTTCCACTATTACCAAGCATGGACATAATGACTTCACTCTTGTGCCATGGATTTGACTAAAAGTCGGACTAATAGACTATGCAAGATGTGAAATGAGGGATTATCGTACTAACTGGTTGCTTGCAGATGAATGGGTTGAGTATTTTTTGGAAATATTCAACCTCTAAGTCCATTATATTCATCCCATGAATTTTTTCTTTTCACAAGCTTAGTGTTTTCATAAAATAAAACCAAAAGAAGTTGGAATTCAATAAATACATACACCTCAAGTTTCCACAATTATTTTATATATTTATACATAATGTAGCTCAAAACTAAGGATGCCCATTCTATCATTGACTATGACTCTCTAACAAAACCGCATCAATAGTCTAATAATTTAACTTTATCTATTATAGGTGATTTCATTATACTGTGGAATTTATGATCATAACCAGTAATTAACTAATCAATAGATCCATTAGTTTGAGCATATCAAATTAAAAAAAAATAGATTTTCTTCTATTGTATTCGAAAGTAAGTGCTAGAAACTAGATTTGAATAGTTCAAATCTCATTGTATTCAGGAAATAGTTTTCCCTTGGTATCAAGTTCAAAAGAAGGAAATACTAGTCATTCGATTTCATTAGTAACTAACAAAATTATATTCAAGAATATAATTTTTCTATCTACATTATTTATCATGATAGTAACTACTGAGTCATTTGACTATGCCAACTCCTAAGCCAATTATATTTAGGGAACATAAATTAAAATTTAATGCATAAATTATATGTATAGGGAAATACCATGTTTTTCTGTAAAAACAATAATTGAATCCATTTTTCTTTTATAATCGAAGTTTCAAATTTGCAGATTTTGTAAATTTGGTGCCATAAAGGATGGAATGGTTCTAATACAATATGTAATGCCCCCTTCCAGGTCCTACCTAAAATTTTATTTAACAATTATCATTTACATTATTCAAGAAAATAAATCCATTTCATATATAATTCAATAAATACAATTCTACAACAATTTCGTGGACCAATTGGTTAGGATTATTTAATCCTCCCTTGACCAAATATAGTCTAATTGATCATATTACATAACTTAGGAGTCATTTACTAGAGTTTGGTGCCATTGGTGCCACTGGTTCCATTGGTGCCATTGGTGCCATTGGTGCCACAACTGCCAATCCCTACATTCTAGGAGCCACTCTGAGTGCCACCAGCAACCTCCATCCCTTGGTTGTGGTAGGTAGGAATTTATGCGGAGTCAATCTCCAGTCACAATCAGTTAGATCACTCTCAGTTAGTATAGCTCCATGTTAGATCACTCTCAGTTAGTATAGCTCCATTTTTTCATGCCTACATGGGGAGTGGTACCTTTCCCACTTAACTCATCAGCTAATTGATTGTAGAATTGATTTATACATTTGGAGTTATACTAGTAATCTCTGATAATTATTTAGACACACCTAGTTAGATATTCAGTAAACTTTAGTTAGCTATTCAGTCAGCTTGAGTTGGTAGATTCAAATCCAATCCATGGAATTCAAATTCTATTTATTGTTGTGAATTAAATAGAATCTAAGCACTTGTTCCAAATCCAATTCAAATCCAATTCATGGAGGTGCTTAGATTCAAATCCAATCCATGGAGGTACTTGATTTTTGAACCAAATAAGGTCATATCATATCCAAGAGTGTGCAACAAAGGTTCCAAGTGCTCCACTGAGATGGTAGATGCACAATTTTCTCCTTCTTAAAAAAAAACTGAGTATTAGTGCAAGCAATCATGTAGGAATTTATTGGAAGATATAGATCAATGAGAGTGAATGGATCACTCCTAAAATATAATATTTATTACAAAACATACAAATTAATACTTTTCTTCACACTAGTAAGAACATTAGAGAGAGAGAGAGGAATCAAATTCCTCTTCATTTTCTAAAGCAATCACTGGCAAACTTTGCATAGAATTTTAAATAGAATAATCACTAGAGAATGATTGAGTAGAATGGAAGGGGAGTTTTTATTCAATAAAAGAGATTCAAATTTATTCTTCTATATCATCTATATGAGAATATGAGATATCAAATATTTCATAAACTTCTAGAGCTATAGGAGAAGGAGTCACTCCAAGGAGACTTTCTATAATTTGAATTGAATGTGTTGAAGATTTAGCTTCTTCTTCATCTTGAACAACTTCATCAGGGAGAATAGAGGATGAGAATTTTGAGTAAATAACTCTTGTGGTGATGGGTGTGCTCTCCAAATTTCTAGAATGATCCTCATTGTGCTTGCCAAAGGTTCTATCCATTTCTATCCAGAGTATTCAGCAGAATCAATAAGGTAGTGCAAGCTTGGAGAAAATCCCATACATATCATTCCAAAATATCTATCACCGTCATTTATGCAACATTGTCATCTTCATAATACTCTTTAACAAGTATAATAGATACCTCATAGAGACCTTTTTTCCTTAGAGATAAAATCATCTTCAATTTCCACTTTCAATATCTTGTGAATGGATTAAGAAGAGGAACTGATAATATCGAATCCATATTGAAGTTGTACCTACAAAATATCACTATAAAAAAACCAATTCGTAATCATATGTCTGTTCAATCCTTTCCACCTTGACATGTACACTTTCTCAGAGTTCATCACACTTGTAGAGACTTCTCTAGACGAATCCATAGATAGAAAGGAAACAATTGCATAATTTATGTGGAAACTCAATTGCTTTTGGTTCACAATGGAGATCAGACAAGACTTGCTGCCAGCCTGAACATGGCTTTGATACCATGTTAAATTTGTGAATCATCGATCTACAAAAAAATTAGAGAGATTGTGAAGTAGGATTATGCACTGGAATATCAAGAACAATGTACACTGAACAAGCTAAATTTGAGACAAATATGATAAGAATTGATGAGTTAATTACAACATTAATATTCATTCATTCAATGAATAATACAAATCCAAATCCAATCCAATCTGTTTACTTAATTGGATTTGATTTGAATTTTAATTGGATTCAAATCCAATCCAATCTCTTTACTTGATTGGATTTGAATATAAGCACTTGGAACAAAATTTCATGCCATTGGTGCCACTGGTGCCAATCCCTACACTCTAGGAGCCACTATGAGTGCCACCAGTAGCCTCCTTCATTTGGTTGTGGTAGGTATGAATTTATGATGAGTCAACCTCCAATTACAATCAATTAGATCACTCTCAGTTAGTATAGCACCAGTTTTTCATGCATGCATGGGGAGTGGTGCCTTTTCCAACTACCTCATTAGTTAATTGATTGCAGAACTGATTTATACATATGGAGTTAGACTAGTGAGCTTTGACAATGATCTAGATAGACCTAGTTAGCTATTCAATCAACTTGAGTTGGTAGATTTGGATCCTATCTATTTAGTCATGAACATGTTTTCTTAATTTTTATATTTTGATTGTTATTTTTATTTCAAGTTTGCTCATTTGCTTAAGTTTGCTTGTCTACTTCTATTAGGATATTTTTGGTTTTAAATGAAATTTTTAATTTTGCCTTTAGATTTTTGTTATTTTATGTTTCTTTAGGATTTGAAGGGATCCATAGGACTTATATTGATTAAGGATGTCACAAATATATTCTAAGAGCATAGTTTATCACTTAAATTTAATTCAAAATGGAAAAAATGGTTAAAATAGCGCCAAAATCAAATTCAAATTATTCTTGTAGCGCAACGATGAAAAATTAACACAGCGGCGCTACAAGAATATCGCGCACATTGAAATCACCATTTTTTAAGCTGAATTTTCGCATGAGTTATGTTTCTAAGTGACTAATCGCATGTTTAAAGGGTGTTGATACATGTTGCTCCAGTAATCATCATGAAAACAGGTGGGGTTCGTGTCGTGGAAGAGATCGTGGTAATTATCAGCTAGAACTCAGCATATCATAACAGATAGAGGCATAGACCGAGTTTGATGTGAGCGAAATTATTCCATACATACATTACGAAGCTGAAGACTTAGTGGAGCGATTAAATTTGCCTAAAAACCGAAAGTTACAGTTACAGAGAAGAGTTGGGGTTTTCATAGTTACACAGCGGATTTAGGGATTTCTCGTTGCGCCAGCTGGAGGCAAATTCGACACCCGAAGACACTTATATAGTTAGATTAGACAATAAGATAGCTCAAGGAGTGATTTTAAACCTCTGCAGCCAGACCAGAATAAGGTATTCCACGTTAACCTGATAATGGCTGCTAAATTGGGGCTTTCCCAGTAAATCTTGTTTTGTTAAAATTGGTTAAGGAAAACATTAAAGTATGCTTTTAGCAAAACCCCTGTCGAAGAAATAGTAATGTAAGAGGTTTTTAGATGTTATAGCAAGTGTAAAATTGAAAAGTAGCAGTGCATTAAACCATTACCCTTTTGAAATCTGAAGATGTGATAGGGTGAAGATTTGTGTAGTTTGTGATGATCAAAGTTTCGAAGATTTATTCGGTACCTGTAATCAATGCAATCAATGAACTAGGCAAGTGGATTGCATAAATAACTAGTCTGATTAGGTGCTAAAGCTGATTATTTTTTATGCTAAAAGAAAGTGGGAGCAGAAAATGAGCAGACATAGATTGCTTTTATATCTCCTCATCTACTAGATAAACAATTCTCGGTGGATCTTAGAACCACAAGTTGATCTAAGGAGCTGGCATCTGAGATCACTCGTGTAAAATATTTTCTGCACAGAGATAGCTCATAAGTTGCATTTAAAGGAATTAAGGGTTACTTTTTTTACAAAACCACAATACACAGGTGTAGTCATACATTCTAGAGATGGTTTAGTATCTAAATGAACAGCTTGGATGATAACTAGTTTCAGCAGTAGTTTTATTGAGGAGTTTGGGGCACTTTGTTGACCTAAATCACTCAAGCCTATGGTAAAGCTTGTCCTACATTAAAAATAAAACAAAAAACAGTCGAGGAAGATTGAAGAAAGCTGATTAGCAAAAACTTAGAAGCTTGAGGAGAAAAAAGGAGCTATTAGGTCATTGACAAGGCCCTGAAAGTACATATCATTCAGTCAGAGAAAGAAAATGGGAAAAAGTGGCAAAACTAATAGGGCTGAGCCCACGGAGTTGAAATGGATTGACCAATTCCTAGGATGTGCAGAACTTTTCCAGAAGGCTGGGTGGTTAGATTTCTTCAAAAATATCAATGGCTACAACACTAGGGTTTCTTATCAACTTGCCAAAAGCTATAACCAGGACATGATAGTTTTTTATACTCTAAAGTTTAATTTGACTGTGGATCTAGTTGCTGAAGCTACATGAGTCAGAAATGAAGGTGAAATGTGGCTCAAAAAACTTCCTTTCACCTTTAATGCCCAAAGATACCTTCTACCTAGCATTACTCCTGACTGGAGCAAAGGAATACTAATTCAGAATTTCAGAGAGGAATGGGTGGAGCCCATTAAAGTCATTCAAAGCTATATCACCTGTGAAGGAAGATATGCCTATGTCTTCAAATACCATTTTAGGTTCTTAAAACATTTGGTTGGTGAATCCATAATGAGTCTTCCTTTATTTTTGTTTAAAAGTTTACAGAAGATGTCAAGTAGAGTCAAGGTGCATCAGGATCATACTTCACAATCCATCTTCCACCATGGTTTGATTAAGCTCATCATTAGTACTTCTCTACAAAGAGAAGGGAAAACATGGAGTTATTTTCTTTTTTGGTCTGGTTTTCAAATCAAGCAAGAAGAGCAGCAAACCAAAAAACAGGTGGATAAGGGGAAAACCTTAGTCAGGAAACTAGGTCAGAAGATCAAGTCTGAAGACAAGAAGGAGGTTAAACTTGAAGAAATACTAGAGCCCTTGAAGGAAGACAATGAGCCTCAAAAGTTTTCAGCTGACAGTAAAGGTAAATGTTCACTATTTACAGAAAAGAAAGATCAGCCTATGCAACACATGGCACCAGTAGAAGATTTCAGTGAAGATAAAATTGTTGTCATAGAAAAGGTTGCTATACAGGAAGAAGACATTCAGGCCCAACAAAGGAGTCCCATCACTATCCTATCTGAGGATGAGGGATATCTATTAGAGGAAGATGAATTCACTGTCAAAACTGAAGCTAGGGTTGATACCTACACAGAATGCTGCAGACAAGAGAATAAAGCAGAGAAGTCAAAGAAAAAGAAGACCAAAGTGAAAGCTGTAGAGTTGGCCACAGTAAGACATCGAGGGAAAACTTTGAAGATGGTGAAATAAATTGCCTCACAATGGAGACCAAAAACCAGGCCAAGAAACAAGTTAAGGCTGAGTATGAAAAAGTTGTTGAACCCTAGGATGAATACAAAAGAAGTGACTGTTCTTGATGATGAATCTTCAGATGAAAATCCATTGAAAGCAATAAAAGAGCCCAGCCTCACTGACACAAAGCTATATACTGTATTTCTGGAACTCATGGGTGAATTGATGAAAGAAAAACAACAAAAGGAAACTGAAGTTTCTTATTCTGAAGACCAACAGGTGAGGTTAGAAATTGCACCTGCAGAATAATTAATCAGGAAAACCCTACTGTTCCTAGTATATCCTCAGATCTGTTTCCAGAAGATGAAGACATTTTCAGAAAACTAGATGTTCCATGGTTACCCAGTGAGATGCAGGATACCTCAACAGGGAAAGCCTTTGATTCAAAAAGGGAGAACCTGTAGAGAACCATCAAACAATACAGGCATCAGATGGATTACATGCAGGAAGTGAATGATGGTCTCATCCTAGAAAATAAAATACTTAGGGAGGATTTACAAGAAGTAAATGAGCATTACCAAGAGCTCACTGCTATGTCTAAGGAGGCCCTAAAGAGAGAAAGAAGCACAGATTTGCATTGTATGGAGATGAAGCAGACTGTCAGAGACTTGCAGCAAGAGAATGAAGAACTCACAAAAAGGGTAGCTGATATGGAAGATGAGCAGAAGAGAGCCATGAAGAAAGCCCAAGATTTGGATGGAATAGCTTTACTAGTTGAAGCTGCCAAAGACCTTTGAGTTTGGTAGTTAGTCAGTTATTGTGATATGTTTTGAGAAAAACTTTAGTAAGTGAGTTATTAGTTATGATTTTGAAGAAATATTTTATTTTGTAAATATAATCTCACTTTATCCCATCGATGAGTTGGTTGAGGGAAGTTAGGGTTTAGACCCTAACTGATTTTGTAAAAACAGTATTTAGATAGATGAGAAAGATTTCAAAGGGTTGGATTTTTTGGGAGGACTTCAGGAGGTCTGCTAGACTTATTGATGAGCTAAGTACATAACTCTTATATGTATTTGTTGACAGAATTATGAAATATATGATCCTTTTCACCCTTCAGTTTGTATGTTGGCTTCATTTTTTAACTTGTTTAGTTGCTTAACTGATAAATTCATTGCTGGTCTATGTTTGTATGCTGCTAATGCTTATCTTTTATGAATGAACTTCAATATCATGTTCTGTTGGATTTTGGTGATTATATTATGCATCTCTGTCTTTCTTTGCTTCTGATTTAGTTCCTATTTGGCTCATGAGTGTATTCCCTGTTTGTCACCAAACTGTATAACCAAAAACAAAACCTATCAAAACCCTAAAACCTAGTTTTCTTTCCTTGATATTTGAGATTGTGTTGGCTTGTTTCTCTGTGGCCTAGAAAAAATTTCTGGCACAAACATCTTTGGCGCCGTTGCCAGGGAACGAAGTTGAAGACATATTTTCCTTGGGATACTTATCAATTTTACTGGTTTTAAGAGGTGAACTTAAAACAACACTTTTTTAAGGCTACTTTTCACCAGATTTGTCACAGTGGCTTCTAGAGGAGTGGGAACTAGGAACAGACCTACTTCACCATTGTAGTTGGGTGTTACAGACCCTAAAAATATATTGAGGACAAATAGAAATATTAGAATATCTCAATCATTACCCTCCTTATCTGACCCTGAACAGTTATATGGTTCATTAGCTTCATCTGTGTCAAGAAAAGAAGAAGAAACTTCACCTTGGGTAAAACCAACAATTCCTGACAGTAGTTTCCAAATTTTTACCAATCCTCAATCATTCATAAAAGCCAAAAATACGTCTCCTAGTAAGATACCTCTCTTTCAATTGAAAATAGATAAAAACCATTTTCAGCCAAGTTCTATCCAAACCTCTTCACCTCCAAAATCAGTCAGTCCAAAAATGGCAGCCCAAAATCAGCCCATAGACATGATGGACAGAATGGTTGTAGCCATATATGCACCATTGGTCTTGCCTAAACCTTTAAATGCACTGCCTGGGGGTGACTATCAGAAATATATTCCTAGGTTTAATGGACAAGGGGAAACCACAACTGAAGAACATTGGGAAGCTTTCCTTAGTTATGCTAATAACCAAAACATTGAGGCTACGGATGTATGGATGAGAGTTTTTGTGCAGAGCCTTGATGGAGATTTAAGGAAATGGTTCAGGGAGTTTCTTGCTAATTCCATCACTATCATTGAAGAACTTTGTGATCTCTTCATGAGACAATGGGGTGACACCAAAGATCATACATACTACATAACTGAGTTTGGTGCTCTTAGGAGGAAAAAGGATGAAACAGTTACAGACTTTTCGAAGAGGTTTAACAAAATGTACAGTAGAATTCCTGCAGAAATAAAGCCTACAGAAACATCTGCAAAACTGACATATGCAAATGCTTTTGACCATGAATTTTTCTTACTTCTGAGAGAAAGGATACCTATTTCTTTGCTGAATATGCAAGATGCAGCATTGGAGGCAGAATCTAACGTAGTGGCTTCCAATAGATTGAAGGGGGAAACAACCTAGTAGCTGTATGACAGAAAAGGAAAGAAGGAAGCAGCTCCAGGAGGTTCATCTTCCCTTTCTGTTGAAAAGAAAATTGATGAAATGGCTAAGTTGGTGAAGATTCTAATTGCAAAGTTGAATGAATTAGAGCTTGAGAAAAATTCCAGCAAGCCTGCTCCAGAAGGTGAACGAAATCCCAATAATCAGAATCAGTTTAGAAGGAAATTCGCTCCCCATTTTATGCCTAGAGAACGAAGTAATAATGATATCCAGCGAGAAAGGAGAGAAAATGACGATCAAAGGGTGCCACCACCTCTTTAGAACAATGTGGCTGATGAGGAAGAATTTGATGATGAACTGATCTTTGAAGAGACTGATCAAGATATGAATCATTTTGGAGAAGGATTGTCTGGGGGTTTTGTCACTCAAGAGGAATTTCTAAATGTAGAATATTATGATGCTGACATGTTCGAAACAAAGGATGATTCAGTTCCAGAAAAAATTGTTGTAACTGCTGCTATCTGTCAAAATGAAGTTAAGAAGACTGTGAACCTGAGGTCAGGTCCAAAACAAGTGGTACAAATTCCAAAGAAGAGGGAAGTTGTCCTTGCTAAGCAGCCAGCTGATCCTATGACCGAGAAGAAACAAGTTTCAGAGAAACCAAAGAAGACTACAGAGGTTGAAGAGGTAAGTAAAACTGTCCAGAATATTAACGTGGAAAATGAATTGGGAAAGTTAAAGATTCCTGTACCTTTAACTGAATTAATAAAAAATCCTTCATATAAAGAATCAGTTCTTAAAATGCTTAATTCAACAAGCAATCAGCCCATTTCAAACACAGTAAATTTGCAAGAAGAAAATCCCAGGATTTTCATTGGATCAGCCCTGGCTGAAAAGACTGAAAATGAAGCAGGTGCTTCACCTCCATTCTACATCACCCTGACAGTTCATGAACAGATGATTCATAATTTCTTGTTAGATTCGGGAGCCTCACTCAACTTAATGCCAAAGGCTGTTATGGAATATTTAGGGTTGAGTATTACCAAACCCTACCATGATCTGTATGCCTTTGATTCCCAAGCAGTGAAGTGTTTAGGAGTAATAAAGGACATGGTTGTCAGCCTGGATCAGTTACCTATGAAAAGTGTGATCATGGATGTTGTGGTAGCTGATATTACACCGAAGTTTGGGTTACTTCTCTCTAGGTCTTGGGCAAAGAAGGTTGGTGGGACCTTACAAATGGATTTATCATATGCTACTATTCCTGTGCTTGGAGGAGAAAATAGAAGGCTATACAGAGAACTTCAGTTTGCTTACATTGTGACAGATGATAATAACCCTACTAATCACCCACTATATGATGTTGATAAAGACCTAGGTACTTGCGTGTTACATTTCAGTGAGGAAGACAATACTACTAGTTTGTTACAGGTTGAAAAAGAGCAACCAGTAAAATGTAGCAGAGAGCAGGAAGATGAGCTGTGGCATTTATACTTCGATGGGTCCTCTTGTAAAGAAGGTGCAGGTGCATGGGTTCTTCTTATATCCCCTGGAGGTGAAACAGTAAAGATAATGTATAAATTGGAGTTTGTTACTACTAACAATATTGCTGAATATGAAGATTTGCTATTAGTATTAAAAGCTGCTAAAGATTTGGGCATTCAGCAGATTGCTGCATTTGGCGACTCCGAATTAGTTGTTCAGCAGGTGAAAAGCAACTATCAAGTGAAGCAGGGTTTGCTGAAAGTCTATCGAAATGAGGTATGGAACATGATTGATAATTATTTTGTAGCTTTTAACATTACTCATATTCCAAGAGACCATAATCAGACTGCAGATTCATTAGCCTTGGCTGCCACACACTTTAGAATCCCCAAGACCACTCAGTTGAGATATCCCATTGAAGTAAGGTACAAACCATGGGTACCTGATAATGTAAAGAAGTGGAGAGTGTTTGAAGATGAAATTGAGATTAAAAGGTTCCTAGAGCTTACACATGAGTTTTCAAATTCCCTGATTGATCAAGACGAGGATGAAGAAGAGGGACAGGTGGATGAGATTGCTGAAGATGAGATAGCTGGACATAAAATTATTGAACTAAAAAGCAACTTCATCCCAAAAGGTTTGGTACCCCTGGAAATAATATTTACAAAGGATGATACACTTTCAAAGCCTGTTTTTCAGTCTTCGGAAGAGTACGTGGTAGAGTGTAATATTGGTTCTGCAGAACATCCTAGAATGGTCAAAATTTCTAAATCACTTACAGCCGAACAAAGAAACAGATATAGTAAACTGTTAAAAGAGCATGTAGATGTTTTTGCATGGTCTTATGAGGAACTAAGAACTTATGATACAGGAATCATACAACATAAAGTCCCTCTAAAACCAAATGTCAAACCTTTTCGTCAGAAATTAAGGAGGATTAATCCAGCCTTGTTTCCTGTTATTGAAAAAGAAATAAAGAAGCTGTTGGATGCCAAGATCATAGTGCCTCTCAGGTATTCTTCATGGGTGGCTAATCCGGTTCCTGTTAGGAAAAAGAATGGAGAAATCAGATTATGTGTTGACTTCAAAAACTTGAACAGATCTTCCCTAAAGGATAATTATCCTCTCCCTAAAATTGAGCAAATATTGCAGAAGGTAGTTGTGGCACAGAGGATCTCAATGGTTGATGGTTTCTTAGGGTACAATCAAATCTCTATGCATCCTGATGATAAGGAGAAGACAACCTTTACAACTCCCTGGGGAACTTTCATGTATGAAAAGATGCCCTTTGGGTTAATGAATGTTGGAGCAACCTTCCAGAGGGCTATGGATATTGCATTTTTCGAAGAAAAGGACAAGTTTGTGGTAATCTATTTGGATGATATCACTGTTTACTCACAGTCAGATGATGAACATTTGAAGCATCTGAAGCAGACTTTTCTGAAGTGTAGAAAATTTGGCTTATCTTTAAATCCAAAGAAGTCACACTTTGTTGTACAAGAACGTAAATTGCTTGGTCATTTAGTGTCTGCTGATGGTATCAGGATTGATCCTAAAAGGGTAAAAGCTATATTGAAAATAATTTTACGTAGGAGTAAAAAGGATGTCCAATCATTCATTGGTAAAATCAATTTTCTGCGTTGGTTCATACCCAACTTTGCTGAAACTATCAAACAGATCACAACTATGCTGAAAAAGGATAAGGAAGTTAGATGGACTATTGAGGCAAAGAGTGCATTTGAGAAAATCAAAGTGGCTCTTACTGAAGCTCCTATATTAGTAAGCCCATATTTTACTAGAGAATTTCTTACATTCTCATTTGCATCAAAAGATACAATAGTAATTGTTTTGTTACATAAGAATAAGGAAGGACTGGAGCAGCCTATTGCTTTCTTCAGCAAAAATCTCAGGGATTCTGAACTTAAATACAGTAATTTAGAAAAACAGGCCTATGCTCTGGCAAAATCTCTTAAGTTTTTCAGAATCTATGTTCTGCATTCTAAAGTTATTTCATTTGTGCCTAATGCTGCTGTAAAAGATGTTTTGACACAACCTGATAGTGAAGGGAAAAGAGGCAGATCGATTGCTAAAATCATGGAGTATGATGTAGAAATTAGACCTACCAAACTTGTCAAGGGACAAGGTTTAGCCAAGCTGCTGGTTGAATCAAATTGTCAGGCTCTGGGATTACATGTCATGGCTGAAGAATTAGCTCAGGAAGAAGATCAAGGAATATTGGAAAAAGAGAAGATTATGGACTATTATTCATCATCAACATGGTATTCAGACATTGTATATTTTCTGTTGTTTTTGGAATGTCCTAAGCATTTAGATAGGAAAGCTGCTATATCCTTAAAGCTCAAAGCTACTAAATATTATCTAGTAGAAGAGCAGCTGTTCTGGAAAGACCCAGGTGGTATTTTACTAAGATGTTTGAACAAATTTGAAATTGAAGGAGTAATTTCTGAATCTCATGAGGGTGTTTGTGGAGGCCATAAGTACTGGAAGACAATAGCATATAGAATTTTAAGAGTTGGGTATTATTGGCCCTCTTTGTTTGCAGATGTATATCAGCAGGTAAGATCCTGTATTCCTTGTCAGAAGTTTGCTGGCAAACAAAAATTGCTGTCATTTCCTTTAAAACCTATTGCAGTAAGTGCTCCTTTCTAGCAATGGGGTTTGGATTTTATTGGGGAAATAAATCCAGCTTCCTCAGGGAAACATAGGTGGATCCTAACTGCAACAGATTTCTTTACCAAATGGGTGGAAGCCATTCCTACAAGGAATGCCACAAACAAATTGATCATGGAATTCATTGAAGAAAACATCCTGAGTAGGTTTGGGTGCCCTTAAAAATTAATAACAGATAATGCAAAGGCTTTCAAGTCCAAGGCAATGGAAGCCTTTTGTGAAAAGAATGGTATTTTACTGAAGCAATCAACTCCTTACTATCCCCAGGGTAATGGTTTGGCTGAATCCTCTAATAAGAACATTGTTCAGAGTATCAAGAAGTTGCTCAAGCATAACAAGAGATCATGGGATTCAATGCTGAAGTATGCATTATGGGCTGATAGGATAACAGTCAAACAAGCAATTGGAACTTCTCCTTTTCAGTTATTTTATGGTACAGATGCAGTTTTTCCTGTTCAATTGGGAATCCTAGTGATGAAGTTTCTCTATAATTCTCAGGAATATCCAAATGATATGCAGAGAAGGATTTATGCGATGATAGAGTTGCAGCAGAATAGGGAAAAAGTGGAAGAAAAAGCACAGTTGTACAGATTGAAGATCAAAAGCAGATTTGACAGAAACATCAAAGAAAACACTTTCTCAGTTGGTGATATGGTTTTAAGGTGGGATGCAAGGAAAGAGCAAAAAGGGAAGCATGGTAAGTTTGATAACCTCTAGTTTGGCCCTTTCCTAGTGTCTAAGATTCTGGAGAATAACACTTTTGTCCTGCAGTCTTTGGAAGGTGAGGAATTGTCAAGTCCTGTCAATGGTCGATTCCTCAAGCATTTCTACAGTCTTTGAGGATATTTTCACTTTTCATTGTATATACCGGTGTGAGTCAAGCATAATAAATACTCCATAACCCAATGGAAATTTTGCAAACAAGTAGGTAGCAGAATAAGAAGGCACTAGTCTACAGGCCCTTGAAGCCTCACAAGGAGGACTTCATCCCGCAGTTAGAGCCAGATGTTTAGTCATGAACTTGTTTTCTTAATTTTTATATTTTGATTGCTATTTTTATTTCAAGTTTGCTCATTTGCTTAAGTTTGCTTGTCTACTTCTATTAGGAGATTTTTGGTTTTAAATGAAATTTTGAATTTTTCCTTTAGAGTTTTGTTATTTTATGTTTCTTTAGGATTTGAAGGGATCCATAGGACTTATATTGATTAAGGATGTCACAAATATATTCTAAGAGCATAGTTTATCACTTAAATTTAATTCAAAATGGAAAAAATGGTTAAAATAGCGCCAAAATCAAATTCAAATTATTCTTGTAGTGCAACGATGAAAAATTAACAAAGCGACGCTACAAGAATATCGCGCACATTGAAATCACCGTTTTTAAAGCTGAATTTTCACATGAGTTTTGTTTCTAAGTGACTAATCACATGTTTAAAGGGTGTTGATATGTGTTGCTCCATAAATCATCATGAAAACAAGTGGGGTTCGTGTCGTGGAAGAGATCGTGGTAATTATCAGCTAGAACTCAACATATCATGATAGATAGAGGCATAGACCGAGTTTGAGGTGAGGGAAATTATTCCATACATACATTACGAAGCTGAAGACTTAGTGGAGTGATTACATTTGCCTAAAAACTGGAAGTTACAGTTACAGAGAAGAGTTGGGGTTTTCATAGTTACACAGAGGATTTAGGGCTTTCTTGTTGCGCCAGCTGGAGGCAAATTGGACACCTGAAGACACTTATATAGTTAGATTAGACAATCAGATAGCTCAAGGAGTGATTTTAAACCTCTGCAGCCAGACCAGAATAAGGTATTCCGCGTTAACTTGATAGTGGCTGCTAAATTGGGGCTTTCCCAGTAAAGCTTGTTGTGTTAAAATTTGTTAAGGAAAACATTAAAGTATGCTTTTAGAAAAACCCCTATCGAAGAAATAGTAATGTAAGAGGTTTTTAGATGCTGTAGCAAGTGGAAAATTGAAAAGTAGCAGTGCATTAAACCATTACCATTTTGAAATCTTAAGATGTGATAGGGTGAATATTTGTGTAGTTTGTGATGATCAAAGTTTCAAAGATTTATTCGGTACCTGTAATCAATGCAATCAATGAGCTGGACAGATGAATTGCATAAAAACCTAGTTTGATTAGGTGTTAAAGCTGACTGTTTTTCATGCTAAAAGCAAGTGAGAGGAGAAAATGAGCAGACATAAGATTGATTTTATGTCTCCTCATCTACTAGATAAACAATTCCCAGTTGATCTTAGAACCACAAGTTGATCTAAGGAGCTGGCATCTGAGATCACTCGTGTAAAATCTTTTCTGCACAGAGATAGCTCATAAGTTGCATTTAAATGAATTAAGGGTTACTTTTTTTACAAAACCACAATACACAGGTGTAGTCATACATTCTAGATATGGTTTAGTATCTAAATGAACAGCTTGGATGATAACTAGTTTCAGTAGCAGTTTTATTGAGGAGTTTGGGGCACTCTGTTGACCTAAATCACTCGAGCCTATGGTAAAGCATGTCCTGCATTAAAAAGAAAACAAAAAACAGTCGAGGAAGATTGAATAATGTTGATTAGAAAAACCTTAGAAGCTTGAGGAGAAAAATGGAGCTGTTAAGTCATTGACAGGGCCCTGAAAGTACATATCATTCAGTAAGAGAAAGCAAATGGGAAAAAGTGGCAAAACTAATAGGGCTGAGCCCACAGAGTTGAAATGGATTGACCAATTCCTAGGATGTGCAGAACTTTTCCAGAAGGTTGGGTGGTTGGATTTCATCAAAAAGATCAATGGCTACAACACTAAGGTTTCTTATCAATTTGCCAAAAGCTATAACCAGGACATGATATTTTTTGATACTCTAAAGTTTAAGTTGACTGTGGATCTAGTTGCTGAAGCTATAGGAGTTAGAAATGAAGGAGAAATGTGGTTCAAAAAATTTCCTTTCACCTTTAATGCCCAAAGATACCTTCTACCTGGCATTACTCATGACTAGAGAAAAGGAATACTAATTCAGAATTTCAGAGAGGAATGGGTGGAGCCCATTAAAGTCCTTCAAATCTATATCACCTGTGAAGGTAGATATGCCTATGTCTTTAAATACCATTTTAGGTTCTTACAGCATTTGGTTGGTGAATCCAGAATGAGTTTTCCTTTCTTTTTGTTTAAAAGTTTACAGAAGATGTCAAGTAGAGTCAAGGGGCATCAGGATCATACTTCACAATCCATCTTCCACCATGGTTTGATTAAGCTCATCATTAGTACTGATCTACAAAGAGAAGGGAAAACATGGAGTTATTTTATTTTCTGGTCTGGTTTTCAAATCAAGCAAGAAGAGCAGCAAACCAAAAAACAAGTGGATAAGGGGAAAACCTTAGTAAGGAAACTAGGTCAGAAGATCAAGTCTGAAGACAAGAAAGAGGTTAAAATTGAAGAAGCACCAGAGCCCTTGAAGGATAATAATGAGCCTCAAAAGTTTTCAGTTGACAGTAAAGGTAAATGTTCACTATTTACAGAAAAGAAAGATCAGCCTATGGAACACATGGCACTAGCAGAAGCTTTCAGTGAAGATAAAACTGTTGTCACAGATAAGGTTGTTGTACAGGAAGAAGACATTCATGCCCAGCAAAGGAGTCCCATCACTATCCTATCTGAGGATGATGGATATCTATTAGAGGAAGATGAATTCACTGTCAAAACTGAAGCTAGGGTTGATACCTACATAGAATGCTGCAGACAAGAGAATAAAGCAGAGAAGTCAAAGAAAAAGAAGACCAAAGTGAAAGCTGTATAGTTGGCCACAGTAAGACAACGAGGGAAAACTTTGAAGATGGTGAAAGAAATTGCCTCAGAATGGAGACCAAAAACCAGGCCAAGAAACAAGTTAAGGCTGAGTATGAAAAATCTCTTGAACCCTAGGCTGAATACAAAAGAAGTGACTGTTCTTGATGATGACTCTTCAGATGAAAAGCCATTGAAAGCAATAAAAGAGCCCATCCTCACTAACACAAAGCTATCTACTGTATTTCTAGAATTGAGGGGTGAATTGATGAAAGAACAATAGCAAAAGGAAACTGAAGTTTCTTATTCTGAAGACCAACAGGTGAGGGAAGAAATTGCACCTACAGAAATAATTAATCAGGAAAACCCTACTGTTCCTAGTATATCTTCAGATCTGTTTCCAGAAGATGAAGACATTTTAAGAAAACTAGATGTTCCATGGTTTCCCAGTGAGATGCAGGATACCTCAACAGGGAAAGCCTTTGATTCAGAAAGGGAGAACCTGCAGAGAACCATCAAACAATATAGGCATTAGATGGATTACATGCAGGAAGTGAATGATGGTCTCATCCTAGAAAATAAAATACTTAGGGAGGATTTACAAGAAGAACATGAGCATTATCAAGAGCTCACTGCTGTGTCCAAGGAGGCCCTGAAGAGAAAAAGAAGCACAGATTTGCAATCTACAGAGCTGAAGCAGACTGTCAGAGACTTGCAGCAGCAGAATGAAGAACTCACAAAAAGGGTAGCCGATATGGAAGATGAGCAGAAGAGAGCCAGGAATAAATCCCAAGCTTTGGATGGAATAGCTTTACTAGCTGATGCTGCCAAAGAACTTTGAGTTTGGTAGTTAGTCAGTTATTGTGATATCTTTTGAGAAACACTTTAGTTAGTGAGTTATTAGTTATGCTTTTAAAGAAATATTTTATTTTGTAAATATAATATCACTTTATCCCATCGATGAGTTGGTTGAGGGAATTTAGGGTTTAGACCCTAACTGATTTTGTAAAAACAGTATTTAGATAGATGAGAAAGAGAGCAAAGGGTTGGATTTTTTGGGAGGACTTCAGGAGGTCTTCTAGAATTATTGATGAGGTAAGTACATAACTCTTATATGTATTTGTTGACAGGATTATGAAATATATGATCCTTTTCACCCTTCAGTTTGTATGTTGGCTTTATTTTTTAACTTGTTTAGTTGCTTAACTGATAAATTCATTGTTGGTCTATGTTTGTATGCTGGTAATGCTTATCTTTTATGAATGAACTTCAATATCATGTTTTGTTGGATTCTGGTGATTATATTATGCATCTCTATCTTTCTTTGCTTATGATTCAGTTCCTATTTGGCTCATGAGTGTATTCCCTGTTTGTCACCAAACTATATAACCAAAAACAAAACCTATTAAAACCCTAAAACCTAGTTTTCTTTCATTGATATTTGAGATTGTGTTGGCTTGTTTCTCTGTGGCCTGGAAACAATTTCTGGCACAAACACTATCCATGGAATTCTAATTCTATTTATTTTATAATCATTGTATTATTCATTGAATGAATGAAGATTAATGTTGTAATTAACTAATCAATTCTTATCAGATATGTCTCAAATTTGTCTTGTTCAATGTAAATTGTTCTTGATATTCCATTGCATAATCCTACTTCACAATTTCTCTCATTTTCCTGTAGATCAATGGTTCACAAATTTAACACGATCAAATCACACAACCAAAAATATTTTTCTTTCACATATAATCAAACATAAAAACTTAATAACAATGAACCTGCTACTGATGCTTACTTCAGTTGATAGTGAAGCTTCATGTAGTTTGTACTTGCTCCAATTCATCACCAATATCCTTTCCTAAATTTATTGACTAACCCCTTGGTTGACCTTCCTACCATACTAGGAGTAATATTCTTCCTCTTATACCCCCAAGCAGTAGGGGTTGTAGAGAAAAAACACTAGAAAAGGTTAAGAAACGATCTTCCCCTCACCATAACACTTTCAAGGAACACTCACATAGACCAAACTTCAGAACTAAAATTTTATTACAACATTCAAACAAAATTAGGGAGCCAAGGGATCCTTTTTTATTCCTTACTCCTTTTTTTAATGGAAAAATTTCTTATGACACATGTTGCTTGATGCAAAAAATATCATTTTTATGTAATTTCCCATTATTATTACTATTCACTTAGCCATGTGTCTCTTTCAAAATAGAGTGTACATATATCCCACAAGTTAGTCCTAGATGTTCCCTTATGCATTCCAACCCCTAGATGTTAGAAAAACAGGACCACATTGAAATAACGATTAAACAATTAGACAATATGCAAATGTAAAACACATTACAAGAGAGACATAGATATAACATGGTTCACCCAAGATGGGATATGTCCACACAGAAATTGTCAGTCCTTTATTATTATACCATCCAGCAAAATGAAGTGATACAAACGGCAACAACCCCACTGCACTTCCTCTTCTCTCTCTCACTGTAGCTCTCACACAATCACAAATATTTCTTTACAATACTATAATACAATACAAAACCATATTACAATGCTTTCCTTTTATAGGGGAATTACCATGGGAAAATACTATGAGTCACCTTATACCATGGGTTGCAAACTATTGGCCAATAAACATCTTAAAAATTTATTCCGAGGGATTCTCCCCCAAACTCCCGCAGCCTCCTGATGGGATGATTTTATAGTAAAAATGGGGTACAAACACAACTAAACAATAAAATATCTAAAACTAGAATATCAGGCTCCACAACCAACAATCTCCCACTTGAATATTGATCACAACAACTGCATCGTTGCTGCACCTTCTAGACTATGATCTAAACCTTGGAATGGGAAATTTTCTCTTCTTCACCTTCATGATTGAAGGCCAATTGAAACCATGCAAAAACTCAGTTTCTTTCTGGTTACTACCTTTTTCAACATGTTTGCAGGATTCTGGCTAGTATGTATCTTTTCCAACTTTAATAGTTCATCTTCTAGAATAGATATTATGAAATGGTACTTGATTTGTATATGTTTAGTCTTCAAATGAGAGGATGAGTTCTTTGCAAGATGAATGGAACTCTAGATGTCACTATACAACCTGTTATTATGTTGCTTATTATTTTCACGTACCCCAATTTCAATAACATTTTATGTTTAAGAAAACATTATATTTTACTTTTATTGCAAATTTTATGACTATTGACCAAGTGGGGTCAAGGATGACTATGATTAATTATGTTGAATATTTTATTATTTAATAAATAAAAGATGAGACAAATAGCCGAAGGAGCCTATTCCACCCAACATTTTCCTTAAGATAGCTCAATTGCTTGTCTTAGGACCCTCGAGCCTGTCCACTGATCCACCAGGATGAATGCACTGTGTGAATAAATGGGATTAAATACCCTTGTAACTCAACAGTAGTACTTAATAGTAGTACTTCTGTCCTCAACAGTATAGAACTAAGTTATTTGGTTGCACTAGTTCTGGATGCAGTCTTAATCACTCAATCCACTTCTAACTTTCCCCTCATTAAATCTCTTGTGCTCCTTTCTCAACTTCAAAAATTTCACAAGGTAAATAATGAAAAACCTCGTGATTAATTCGACGGATAGATATATGCATGCCGAATTATTTTCAACTTAACAATGCTTAACGTTGAGCTCACGGTTATGGCGAAGAAATAGAGCTTCAAGCCTACTAAAACCATGGGAAAACAAGAAGTGACCACTATTTAAATGTTGAGGCTTGATAAAATGGTTATGGATAAGAACCAGAGCTTCAATCCTGCTAACGCCATAGCCAAGACCAAATTGAAAACTATTGCAAAGTCTCGAGGAGGCCAAGGGCCTGTCAGCTTACTCTTCCCTTCCAAACAAACAACTGATTGAAACCAAGCAAATTTTGATGGTAAACATTGAATGCATTTGCATAGCGTTTATCACCCAAAACCCTCCACCTTGTGAGCATCCACCACATGGATTACACTAACATTGAGTTTTTTTTAGTTGCTTGATATAGCTTGAACCTGCATGTTAACCCTGCGATTTGTGTATAAGTAATACCATTACCTTAATAACATTAAAAAATTCATTTTTATGCATGATGGAGTTTTAGCTAGGTTGTAATGTCATTTTATGCATCGAATTCATGCTTAGGGTAGTTTTTGTTATATTTTGTAGTTAATCTATAGTTGCCAAATAATAATGATAATTTTAAGGCTTAGGATGTTCTAGGATTAACATGGTTAAATACCGTAGTTATAAAACAATGGGAATGTATTCTATTATTACAAACAACTAAAAGCATGTTGATAATTATAAACAATCAATCATATAATTTATTTGTTTAAAACAAATGATCACCCTATCAACTCCACTTGCCACCTAGGTAGAATAGTCCTTTCTATAAGCCTAGGAATTCTTACACTTTGATAATCTAGACAATAAATAGAGTTTAAAGGATGTTTCCTAACTTACTTGTTTAGTCTTTCGAGCCTTAAATTTTTACATCATAAAACTAGAAGTAAGGTTTTACCTATGAGTCATGTACAAGCATTAGATCTGCATTAGCTTTGAAAAAGCTAAGTAAGCCTCAGGCTAACCTCAAGCCCCCTTTAGTAAGAAAAGAAAATAACCATCAGAATCATACGCATTCTTACAAATAAACCAATGAACTGAATTCAATAATTTTTAACTCATTAACTTTTGATAAATAGTTTTATTCAAGACTAAAAATCAATACAGATTGAGTACGGTTAGTGGCATGTGAATTATAATTTAGTAAGTAAATTCTTTAGCCTTTTAGTTACAATTAACTAAAAAGTATTAACTCCTATTTTTTCTCTTTCAATATCTTGTCTTTGTAAACTATATGTTAACTAGACTAAAGTTAATTATTAAACTAGCATTCTGGCTATGATTTAGTTTTTAATATCACATAGAAAATTTTTAAATTTTTGTGAATTTTTGGAGATGTTACATATGGTATTGGATCCCACGTTAAGACACTAGGCCTGGAGTGGCTCAGTGCAAGTAAACAAAAAGTAAATAGAAAGTATGGATATTGATTTATGATTTTGAATGTTGCTGTACACAATATTTTCTGAATTAGATTTGCAGGTATGGAAGGGCTCGAAGAGTATGCTGAAGGGAGGTCCCCGTTAAATGAACAAACTAATTCTGGAAAAGGACCTGCTAAAGAAGAGATAACTAATAACTCATCTGAATTATTGCAAATAGATAAGGATATAAAAACTGAAATGGAGACCGTTTAAAAAGAAAATGAGAGAATCCTAAAAGCTCAGTAGGAGCCGAATCAAATACTGATGGAAATGTTTTATAATGAAGAAAAGGATAAAAAGATAGAATCTGACACTATGTACTATTAACATAAGGGTAAAAGGTCAAAATACTCAAAAATTGAAAGCAGTTCTTCTTCTAAAAGTAATGGTCACTCATACAAAAAGAAACACCAGTATTCTAGTGACAGTAGCGAGAGTAATTATCACTCTAGAAAGAAGAAGTACAAGTGCTATAAAGAGATTTCTGGGGAGTTCAAAAAGATTAAACCACCAACTTTTAATGGAGAAACAGAAAAAGGAGAGGAAGTCAAAGCATGGTTATCTGGAATGAAAAATTACTTTTAGATATGTAATTGTTCAAATTAGTTAAAAGCAAGGATGGAAATATATAAATTAACTAGAAAAGCCGACATCTCGTGGCAAGACATAAAATGAGTTAGGGGCATAAAAGAGAAGAATATAAATTGGAGCACTGTTAAAAAGTACTTTAAAAAGAAATTTCCATCAGAGCAATATTACAAGGAATGAGCTAAAGAATTTGATGACCTAAGGTTGGGAACCATGAGTATGAAAGAGTTAAATAGTGAATTTTTAAGCTTACTACGATATGTGCCATATATTGTTGATGAAAACCCCAAGGTACAAGGGTTTCTAAGCTGTTTACCTTTTCATATTAAGGACAAAATTAAATATGATAATCCCAAGACCTTTGAAGAGGCCATGCAAAAAGCAAATTTCTGATATGAGTAGAACCGAAAAAGGGAGAATATGCTAAACTGGAAAATAAAAAGGCCTAATAATAATTTTGAACCAAGGAAGAAAAATTTCACACCTAATTGAAATTTTGGGCATAATAACTCATGCAATATTTTCTAACAAAAAATATCAAGGAAGTAATTAAAAAAGTAACCCACAGCAAAACCCTACCGTCACAAGAAATAAATAATTTACAAATAATCACAGTAATTATGTTAAAAATAACGAACGTAAGGAACCAATAAAATGTTGGGAATGCCAGGGACCTCACTATGCATCAAGATGTGCTAACAGGAAGAAGACCATCAACAACATTCATGATGTGCGAGAATAAACAACGGTTGGTGATTTAGCGAGAGGGATGCCCAGAATCAATGTAGCGTTGGAAAACAGACAGGCTGAATATTAGACTTCCATGGTGCAAGTAGAAGGTATTCTAAACCATAAACCTATTTCTATTTGAATTGACCCAGGGGCTAGCCTGAGTTATGTCTCTCCCAGTTTAGTAGAGAAAAGTAAACTACCAATAGAGAAATTTCCAAAATCGTGGCTATTTCAATTAGCTACATGAGCAAAAATAAAAGTAATTGATTTTGTGAAAGATTGTACATTATTTATGAATCAGTTCGAAGCTTCTGTGAAGATGAATGTACTTTCGTTAGGCTCCTATGATGTATTAATTGGAATGGATTGGTTGGAACAACATCGAGTAGTGTTAAATTGTTGTGATAAAAAATTTACATGTTTATTAAATAATGAATGAGAAATAGTATTAGTAAAAGTAATTCCTAGGAAAACAACAATCAGACAGATTTCTTCCTTACAACTAAAAAGAGATATTCAGAAGGGATGTAAAGATTTTGTTGTAACTATAACTAATCAATAACACATTAATAAAGAAGAAAAGATAAAATTAGAATATATACCAATTCTGAGATGATATTCAGATGTATTTCCAGATGAAATTCTAGGATTTCCTCAAAAAAGGGAGCTAGGTTTCACTATTGAGCTGGTACCAGGTGTGGCACCTAACTCAAAAGATCCTTATTGGATGAACATCCTATATCTTAATGAGCTAAAATTGCAATTAAAATAAATGCTATATAAAAAGTATATAAGACCAAGTGTGTCTCCTTGGGGAGCACCGGTCATTTTTGTTAAAAAGAAGGACAGTAATCTGTGCTTATGCATTGACTACCGTTAGCTTAATAAAATGACAATTAAAAATAGATACCCATTCCCCAGCATAGATAATTTTTTCGATCAGTTACGTGGAGAAACAATATTTTCAAAAATTGACTTAAGATCCGGTTATCATCAAGTCTGGATTAAGGATGAGGATATTTTCAGGACGACATTTAGGACCCTATATGGTCACTATGAGTTCGTTGTCATGCCATTTGGGATAACTAATTCCCCAACAGTCTTCACGTGTTTAATGAACAACGTATTACATAAATATCTAGATAAGTTTGTAGTAGTTTTTATTGATGATATTTTAATCTATTCTAAGACTAAAGAAGAGCACAAAGAACATTTACAAATCATTTTACACGCGTTAAGGGAACATCAGCTATATGCCAATTTCAGTAAATGTGACTTCTTCAAAGATAAAATACAATACTTGGGTCACGTAATAACTAAATATGGGATCTCCATTGACCCAGATAAGATAAAAAAAATTAACGAATGGTCAGTACCAAAGGATCTGATTTATGGTCATTCATGGGGATCACTGGTTATTATCGAAGGTTCATTGAGAGATTTTCAAGGATCATGAATCCCATAACTTCTCTACAGAAGAAAGGAAAGAAGTTTGTATGGAATAAAAAATGTGAAGAGAGTTTTAAGAAATTAAAAGAATTGTTAAGTATTGCACCCATTTTAAGAATTGTGAATCCTAACAAGTATTTTATTGTATGCACTGATGCATGCAACGATGGCCTTGGTGGGGTCTTAACTCAAGAAGGACACATAATAGTGTACGAGTCCATGAAACTTAAAATCCACGAGAAAAATTATGCTACTTACGATCTAGAATTGGATGTTGTAATACATGCATTAAAGATGTGGCACCATCACTTGATCCGGAGAATTTATTTTAATGACGGATAATAAGGGTTTAAAGTATTTGTTGGATCAACCAAATTTAAACGCAAGGCAAGCTAGGTGGCTAGTTTTCCTTAGCGAATATGATTTTGAGATCCAACATATTAAGGGGAAGAAAAATAAAGTAGTTGATGCTTTGAGCAGAAATGCAAGATTAAATTTTATAGCAGCGATCAGTATTTACAAAATAGACTTAGAAGATCAACTCGAAGAAGGAGTAAAAGTGGATGAAAATTGCCGAAAATTGCAAGCTAAAGTGGCAGAAAATGTAACTAAAAGTTTAAATACAGGTTAAAGTCTAAATGAAAAAGAGTTAATACTTTATAAAAATATATGGTATATACCTAACGTACATAAGGTTAAGTTGTTCATTTTGAATGAGGTACATAAAAGTCCATATTCTGGACACCCTGGCTATCAAAAGACAATAACTATGTTATGAAAAGATTACTTTTGGCCGAATATGAAGAATGAGTTAGCATAATATATTGCTATATGTTTTGAATGTCAATAGGTTAAAACTAAACATCAGCATCTGAACGGTTTATTACAGCCATTACCAATTCCTAGCAGGAAATGGGAAATAATCAGCATTGATTTCATTACAGTTTTGCCTAAAAATAAGAACCATAATGATTCAATAATGGTATTTGTTGACAAAATTAGTAAGGAATCCCATTTTATACCAGTAAATACCACTCACAAGGATGCTAATATTGTTGAAATATTCATGAAACAAATTTTTCGTTTGCATGGAATTCCAAAAGTTATAATTTCTGACAGGGACTCTAAATTCACAGAAAAATTCTAGAAATCTTTATTTAAAGGTCTAGATACTACTTTGAATTTCAGTACATATTTTCATCGACAAACGGATGGATGGATAGAAAGGGTAAATAAGATTTTGGAAGATATGTTAAGGATGTACGTAAGAGAACAACCAAGTAAATGGGAAAACTACTTACACTTAGTTGAGTTTGCATACAGCAACCACTACCAATCTTCAACAAAATTCATCCCATTTGAATTTTTGTATGGAATAAAATGCAATACTCCCATCTCATGGAGCAACCCTGTTGACAGGTTAATACTAGGCCCTGAGTTATTAAAGGAAACAGAATTAACTATGAAGCATGTACAAGGTAATTTAAATGCTGCACAAGACAAACATAAGAGCCAAATGGATATTAAACAAACTCAGAAAGAGTTCCAGGAGGGAGAAAATGTTTTCATTCAGATAATAACTAAAATGAGCTACTTAAAATTAAGGAGTTTTGCTAAGCTAGCACCCAGGTGTTGTAAAGGAAAGTATCCTATGGCTAGGGTTTAAGAGGCCATCAACGTACTGGGGTAAAAAGAGAGATGCACAATGTTCAGCAAGCATATATAAGCAAGATGAGAGATGAGAAAGGTCCACACCTGACTAACTGAAGGCTGGTCCAAGCTTTCTCTTCAATCCTCTTCTTGCTCCTCTCGCTCCAAGAGACCTGCAAAACAAGTTATACCTTCCTCAAACCATTATGACCACATATAAGACAATGATAATCAAGTGAATATGAAACAATGATCTGAATAACATTATAATATGATCATAAACAGAGATTCAATCACACATTGAACAATGATTTGGGAAGAAGAAGGACATCACATATTTATTAATCTTGAAAACAACTACAAATATACCTTCTCTTCAATTTTGGCACCTCACGAAACCTTGATCTGGTTCTGCTGCTTCTCTTCTCCAAAGAACTCAGCCTCCAAGCTCTGCAACACTAAGGGAAGACCTCTAGGGAAAAGGTGTAGGTAAAGAGAGTCTCGATTCCTCCAGCATAACAATGCATAAATTCCAAGTCCCCTTTCATGGACCTCCCTACCTCTAGTTATATGCTAAGGAGAGATAGGGGCGAAGACAAAGTAGTTACAACTGAAGGAGTCAGTTGCATAACTACCCAAACTAACTCAAAAAGCGTGTTTTTATGT
>LPNX010946389.1:58124-158106 GCA_001517045.1 Pseudotsuga menziesii
ACAGTCTATCAACTAATGCAAGCAAGTACGTAAGCAAAGCAAATAGACAACTACTCTACTCCCCACAAACAAGCCCTAGGTTTCCCTAAAGTTGAATATAAACCTCTCTTGAAAAGAAGGCTCACAAAGGTAAACAAACCAACAAATTTGGAATGAAAAGACTGAGCAAAAAGACTGACATAAACAAAGGTCAAGAAGTCCCAAGCATCAATCTAAACCTACAAACAAGGGCTTCTTAGTACCTTGTACAACAAGGTCAAGCCAAAGAAGGAGGTGGCGGGGGCAAGTAGCACAAACAAGTAAACGTTCTTTTCAATTTTATTTTATAAAGGCAAAAGAAAAACTACCTACAAAGCAAAAAGCATGCAGATAACAAGAACAAAGCAAAAGGAACTCTGCTAAACAACCACCAAACAAACTCTAGAGTGCTCTAAAGTCAGTACAAACCCTACTTGGAAGGAAGGCTTGCATAAAAGACAAGTCCACTATTTTGGCATGGTGAATGTTAACCAACAAAACAAGAAAGAAACCAGCACCAACAAGCTTCTGAAATCAAACAAAGACCACTAACAGAGGCTGATCAGAAACATAGCCCAAAAATCAAACCAAGCAAAGGAGATGGGGGAAAGAGCAAAGAACAAACCCTAATTCTGTAAAAAGGCTTACCACATAGATAGAGAACAAGCAAAAAGGATGACACTAACTCCCTAGAGTCATGGACCTGCAGAGGACCCTAAAAGACCTACCCAAAACACCTTCAAACAGAAGAAAAATCACAAAAGAGGAAAAAACAATGTTTAAAGGGGCATTCGTGACTGTCTATAAGTGCAACCTGCGAATGACTCGCGGCTATTTAGTACAGAAACCCGTGAATGCAAGCAAGTATTCGCGATTGTTCAGAAGAGCAACTCACGAATGGGTGGAAAAATTCCCAAAAAGGTCAAAAACCACCTTAAGAAGGCAGGGGAAGTGTGCTGTCATATTTATAAAGTGTTCCTAAGTAGCAAGAAGGACCTGAAACAATGCAACAGACTGAAATAAATCAAGAGAAACCCCAAACAGACAAGGTTGTCCCCAACGGAGTCGCCAGTTCTGTTGTAAAGGAAAGTATCCTATGGCTAGGGTTTAAGAGGCCATCAACGTACTGGGGTAAAAAGAGAGATGCACAATGTTCAGCAAGCATATATAAGCAAGATGAGAGATGAGAAAGGTCCACACCTGACTAACTGAAGGCTGGTCCAAGATTTCTCTTCAATCCTCTTCTTGCTCCTCTCGCTCCAAGAGACCTGCAAAACAAGTTATACCTTCCTCAAACCATTATGACCACATATAAGACAATGATAATCAAATAAATATGAAACAATGATCTCAATAACATTATAATATGATCATAAACAGAGATTCAATCACACATTGAACAATGATTTGGGAAGAAGAAGGACATCACATCTTTATTAATCTTGAAAACAAGTACAAATATACCTTCTCTTCAAGTTTGGCACCTCGTGAAACCTTGATCTGGTTCTGCTGCTTCTCTTCTCCAAAGAACTCAGCCTCCAAGCTCTGCAACACTAAGGGAAGACCTCCAGGGAAAATGTGTAGGCAAAGAGAGTCCCGATTCCTCCAGCATAACAATGTATAAATTCCAAGTCCCCTTTCATGGACCTCCCTACCTCTATTTATATGCTAAGGAGAGATAGGGGCGAAGACAAAGTAGTTACAACTGAAGGAGTCAGTTGCATAACTACCCAAACTAACTCAAAAAGCATGTTTTATGTTTTAATGTTAAGAGACAGATTCACGACTATGAAGGAGGACAACCCACGAATGAACTGCAAGTTTCCACAAGAGCAACCCGCGAATGTATCCATTCGCGCCTTGTAAAACACAAGAGTCGCGAGTGATTCGTGAGTTGCACATAAGGAGAGTCATGAATACACAAAAAACACATTTTTAGGGTATTTCTGGGCATTTTCTGACTTTGGTGTCTTCTAGAAAGTTTTAGCTAACTGAAATAAATTTCCAACGGTGCAGAGATGAGGTCAAACGGAGTTACAAAACTCAAGATATGGTTCCTCCAAGATAGGTGTTTTTTCAGTGACTTTCAATGACTTTCATGAAGGGTCATCATGGAAATGTCGACATGTGACGGGATCATGGGAAAGTGGTCACAGGAAGAGAAGTGTCATTTTGAGCTATAACACCAGGTACTGTGGGCCTTTCGAAATATTGTCCATAGTTGGATTAGTAGCATACCAATTGACCTTACCATCGAATCTTAAAGTTCATAATTTTTTTCATATTTCTATTTTAAAAAGGTATGTACATGATGCTACTCATGTGATAAATTGGAATGATGTACAGGTTGCACTCGAAGGATATTTTCTTGTGTAACTAGACTGTATCCTTGACAAGAGGGAGATATTGCTTCAGAATCGCACCATTGGACAGAGGAAGGTGCAATGGAATCACCTTAGTCCAGACGAAGCAAGTTGAGAATTGGAGAGTCAAATGCATGTAGCATATCCAATTCTGTTCCAGGGAAGCTCTGAGGATGATGAATAAAGAAACATCGAGGAAGATGTTGGACTTAAGTCGAGGTGTATGTCACATACCCCAATTTCAATAACATTTTATGTTTAAGAAAACATTATATTTTACTTTTATTGCAAATTTTATGACTATTGACTAAGTGGGGTTAAGGATGACTGTAATTAATTATGTTGAATATTTTATTATTTAATAAATAAAAGATGAGACAAATAGACTAAGGAGGTTGTTGAATGAGTGTCTGCTGACCCATTAGGAGGAATAGAGTGGGGTGAGAGAAAAATGACACATGGAATTATTCTCAATCACTTCTAGTTGTTGTAGGGGGAAACTTCCCTAATTTTGTGGTCATGTTCCCCAAGAAAGTGGAACAGAGCAGGTGGCTCATTAATAATAAAAAAAACTGACCAAAATACCTAGGAATGCATATATATATCCATTGAATTCAATAAGATGTTGTTCATTCTTTACCTTGTGAAATATCTGAAGTTGAGAAAGGATCACAAGAGATTTAATGAGGGAAAATTTAGAAGTGGATTGAGTGATTAAGACTGCATCTAGAACTAGTGCAACCACATAGCTGAGTTCTATACTACTGAGGACATAATTATTGCTTTTAAGTACTACTGTTGAGTTGTAGGGGTATTTAATCCCATTTCTTCACATAGTGCATTCATCCTGGTGGATCAGTGGACAAACTTGGGGGTCCTAAGACAAGCAATTAAACTATCTTCAGGAAAAGGTTGGGTGGAACATGCTCCTTGGGATGTTTGTTACTTCTGTAAATTACAAGTTCCATTGTGTTATCTTATTTATTTATGTTCAAGGAAATTACTGGAATGAAAGCAGTCATGTTTAGTTTTTGTATTATTACTTATGTACTATGAATCTGATAGTAGAATGTTTAAGTATGCAATTTATTTAGAAAAGTTTACTTGTATATGATTATATGAATAAATGAACCTATAATTAGAAATGATTGATTAATGAGTAAAATTCCTTTCTGCATTTTTCCACTCATCTTACGATGACGTACTCTAGTACAGAAGGATTGTTTAGTTGTAGATAGAAATGATTATACTTGATAAAATGATCTGAGCTGTTATCGAATTGTAGAGTTTACGTAGGAATGAATCAACAATATTTTCTTTTGATAAGTTACTAGCATTACCTTCAAGTAATTGATTTAACTTTGGAATATTTTTACTATTATTTTTCTAGCTATTTTATCATACTAATCCATTTCTAGAATATAACATTTTATAAAAAACCTCTTAGGATATTACATAGAGTTCATTATAGTATGTTTTTGTCACACACTCATTAAACTGTGTATAGTATCATACAATAATAATTACTATAATACAAACTATTTATTTACACTTAGTAAATAAAAACCATTCATTATTCTAATACTTTAATACATGAATTATAAACAAGTATTCTAGTTATATTATAGTAAATATTGCACAATTAAACATCCAACTATTTCTTTTAAAACATCTAACACTGTAAGTTCATGATGAACAATCAATAGGATGAAAATGGTTAACATTATAAAACCTATTTTATTACAGTACATAAATTATGAACTTAGTAAACCAAACTGTAAACAATCAATATAACGTTAATATTATTATTCATATTTGTAAATAGTTCTTTCTAAACCCTACTCATTAATACAATCCTTCATTTCCATTTACAGAACCTATTTACCACATCTAGTGAATAATTAAAATATTCAACCGTATACTTAAGATAAGGTACACTCTTAGCTCATAAAATTTATCTAACACTTAAGTAAGTCAAAGGTAGATTTTCCAGTTTCTCCAATTAAAAAGAAGACTATCTTAATATAATTATTTTTATACAAATATGAAATATCAGAAGTAAACTAAATATTAAAACTGTTTAATAAAAAACAAACCTTAGGTTAACCCTTATGGTATTGTTTGTGCAATTATAATTTCAAACAGCTAAAATTTCCAATGGCCTAAACCAATTCATAACTATAGAATTATTTACAAACAGATTGCTGTCATAGAAAAGAAACCATTTACCAAGCATAATTCATCATACATCCAAAAATACAAAAGCAAACCAAATGCTAACAGATATTTACACTACGTATATAAGCTTTGCCTTTTAAAACAAAAGAATTATAAATAGAGTCTTCATTTTATCAAGCAATTAGCCAATACAGTCACCATAGGGTTCAAATAATAAAACTAAAATGCATAAATGGTTCATAGCCTCGAAAGAGTTACAGTGGCTGAGCAAGAGGCCAAGGAAGTTCCCTTATAGCTTAAATACAACATGAAAAACAAATATAAAACCCTGGAACAGTATTATTACAAGATTCATAGTCCACGTGCGAAACCCTAAGGGTATCTCTAAGGATGACCTTACAGCCTCCTTTCTAAACAAAACAACAATTTACCACAAAGTAAATCTGAACACCATAGTAACATTCTACAGGAACCAGTGGTATCACCGTAAACACATTCACGATGAAGGGTACCCCAGGGTTAGGACCGAGTCTTACCCAAGCCTTTCATGCTCACACTTTTTAGCTCTTTGCCTTCAACATTCAACTATGCAATGCTAAGCATTTTTCACCTATCACCAAACAACAAATGTTTAAAGTTGTTTAGAATACAACTTGGTATAATGTTTTTAAAGAAAAGAAGAACACTTGGAGAATTCTTTTCAACTTATCACTACTTAACTTTGAGCTCACGGTTATGGTGAAGAACCAGAGCCTCAAGCCTGCTAACACCATGGGTAAACAAGAAGTCACCAAGGTTTAAACGTTGGGCCTCGATGAAACAGTTATGGTGAAGAACGAGAGCTTCAAGCCTTCTAACGCCATAGCCAAGACCATATTGACAACTATTTCAAACACCTGAGGAGGTCGAGGGCTTGTTGGCCTACTCTTCCCTTTCAAAAAATCAAGTGATCGAAACCAATCGAATTTTGAACGTAATCATTGAATGCATTTGCATAGGGTTTATCACCCAAATCCCTCCACCTTGCGAGCATCCACCACATGGATTACACTAAAATTGATTTTTTTTTATTTGCTTGATATATTTTGAACCTGCATGTTAACCCTTTGATTTGTGTATAAGTAATACCATTACCTTGATAGCATTAAACAATTCATTTTTATGCATGGTGGAGTTTTATCTAGGTTGTAATGTCATTTTATGCATCAACTTCATGCTTAGGGTAGTTTTGGTTATATTTTGTAGTTAATCTATAGTTTCCAAATAATAATGATAAATTTAGGGCTTAGGAAGTTATAGGATTAACATGGTTAAATACCATAGTTATAAAACAATGGGAATGTATTCTAGTATTACAATCAACTAAAAGCATGTTGATAATTATATACAATCAATCATATAATTTATTTGTTTAAATCAAATGATCAACCTATCAACTCCACTTGTTACCTAGGTAGAATAGTCCTTGCTATAGGCCTAGGAATTCTTGCACTTCAATAATCTAGACAATAAATAGAGTTAAAGGATCTTTCCTAACTTACTTGTTTAGTCTTTCAAGCCTCAAATTTTTAGATCGTAAACTTGGAAGTAATTTTTTACCTGTGAATCCTATACAAGCATCGAATATTCATTATATTTGAAAAGGATAAGTAATCCTCGGGCTAACCTCAGGCCCCCTTTAGTAAGAAAATAAAATAACCGTCAGAATCATACACATTCTTACAAATAAACCAATGATCTGAATTCAAAAATTTTCAACTCATTAACTTTTGATAAATAGTTTTATTCAAGACTGAAAATAAATATAGATTGAGTATGGTTAGTGGCATGTGAATTATAACTTAGTAAGTAAATTGTGTAGCCTTCTAGTTACAGTTAACTAAAGAGTATTAACTCCTAATTTTTTATCTTTATATCTTGCCTTTGTAAACTATCTGTTAACTAGACTAAGGTTAATTATTAAACTAGCATTCTATCTATGATTTAACTTTTAATATCACCTAGAAAAAATTTAAATTTTTGTTAATTTTTGGAGATGTTACGCTTACCCAATTCATCCATGAACCTATTGAACCAAAACATCTCTTTACTAATCTTTGTAGTAGCAACATACTATGCTTCCATTGTTGAAAGTGCAACAACCTTTTGCAGTTTCGAAATCCAACATACTATTGTTCCACCCATAATAAATACATACCCTATGGTGCTCCTCCTGCTATCTTTATCACTTTCCATATCTGCATCAACATATCCCTATAGAACACTATCTAAAACTCCAAAACATAATGCATGAGAAGTGGTACCTCTCAAATACTTGAGAATCCATTGTACTTCTTTCCAATGCTCTTTACCTGGATTTTTCATATACCTGGTCACAACACCCATTGCATGTGCAGTATTTGGTCTTCTACACACCATGTCATACATCAATATTTCAACCGCTAATGAATAGGGAACATTGGACATGCTCTCTGTCTCTCCCTCTGTCTTGGCACACATCTTGTTACTTAGTTTGACATGGCTGGCCAAAGGCGTACTAACTGATTTTGCATTCTGCATTCTAAACCTCTCCAACACCTTATATATGTAGTCACCTTGAGACAATGTCAACTTGTGATTTTTCCTCTTTCTTGTTATTCTCATACTAAGGATTTTCTTTGCGGCACCCAAATCCTTCATTGCAAATGATTTAGCTAGTTTCCTTTTGAGCACATTTATATCATGCATGTTAGAAATTGTAATTAGCATGTCATCCATATACAATAACAAGATAAAATATCTTCCATTATCTAGCCTCTTGAAATAAACACAGTGTTGAGAATGGCATCTAGTATAACTCCGTTATGTCATAAACTCATCAAATTTTAAATACCACTACCTTGGATCTTGTTTGAGGCAATACATAATATTCTTCAAAATGAAAACCAAATTATCCTTCCCTTTTACCTCATACCCATGTGGCTGCTGCATATAAATATATTCCTCCAAATCCCCATGGAGAAAGGTTTTTTTTACATCTTATTGTTCAAGATGCAAATCTTCTTCCACCACTAGACTTAAAATAGTCCTAATTGAAGTCATTTTAACAATAGATAAAATATTTCATCAAAGTCTATACCTTTTGTTGCAAACATAAAATAATAAATATCTAATGATTTTTAATAATCACTAAATAAAAAACGTTTATAAATTATCAAGAGATGCGACTCCTCAATAAATGTTCCCAAGCTATATTTAAGAGGGCCATTCATTGTAATGTTTATTATCTATTATTCAATCTACTTATTATTACTTATTAGAATGTGGGATACCGACTACTTGTGGCATTTTATATTTATTATGGGAGTTAAGAAGTTTTTACGCTTCATTGGTGTCAGAGAGAATCTAATTCTCGCTTGTGGCCAAAATTGTCAAGGTTTCCTTGAATTAGGTCTTTGACCTTACTCAAAAGAAAGAGAGAAAGTTTTAAAAAAAAGTAAAAAAAAAGGACTACATGAAGTAAAGAGAAAATAAAATATAGAAACAACATATGGTTTCTTAAAAAAACTATACATGGTTTGCTTTCCATCAACAAACAACACGTAATTTAAAAAATTCAATCTTACACAATAATATTCATATTATTAATATTGACTTTTTAAAATTCTATTTTTTCTAAACTTTGTATATATTAATTTATAATAATACCTCTTTATTATTATAAAATTACTCAATCCCAAATCTTTAAAATATTTTATTCAAGTATAAAAAAATATTTTATTATTGTTATAGATATAGTTATTAATTTTAATAACTATTAGGAAACAAAAAGAAAGAAAAAAGTATTATTAATATCATTAATATTAATAATTAATAATTGTAATAATTAAAATTATTATATAAAAGCGGAAATAAGATAAGAAGATCATTCGTTGTTGAAAGATTCAAGGCCAAAAGAAGATTCTTTACAAAAGATCCATATTGGGATTGATTACACCTTTTATATCTACCCTTGACGAAGAAAAGAAGAGAAAAGTGAAGTAAATACGTAGTCACAAATGATGGCACCTACATATTAAGAAAGGAAGTCGCAACTACAAGCAACATTTAATGAGTTATAGAAAAATAAATCTACCAATAAAGATATTCAATTCAATATTATGAAACAAGAATTACAAAATCATTTAGCAGAACATGAGATTCGTAGCTTAAAAGATCAAAATCGAGAGCTCTAGAAAATGTTATCAGATAAGGATAAGGAAATTTCACATCTAAAAAGTCACAATCAAAACCTGGGAAAAAAATCAAAAACTCAAAAAATGACAACGATTTACCATATATAAGCAATAATTATTGAGAAGAATAAATAAAACGTTTGAAAAAAATCATCAAGGAGAAAGATGGTGAAATCAACCAAATCCAAACAAAAATAAGAGGCCTAGAAGCAAAGAATTGTCACCCTCAACAACAGATTAGTGAACTCCAGTAGAAAGAGGATGACACTAAAAATATGCATAATTTAGAGATTACAGCTATCAAAAGCATGCTATTGAATATCATTGAAGAAATATATCAATTAAGAAACCATAATAAGACATTACTAGGAAAAATAGGAAGATAAAAGGTACTAAGAAGATAGAACATTCAAACGAAGATATCAAAGGAAAACTAATGGATAAGAGGAAGAAAACCAACACCTAATAAATTATAATCAAGAACTAGAGGAACAAATGAAGAAGTTAAAAGAGGAAAAAAATACGCAAGATGAAAGGTTAGAGGATATTCAGAGTGCACAAATCTAGAAGGAAGCATCTAGACTCTTTGAAAAACAAATTCAAGTTGTTGAAAAAGAAACAAAAAAAAAACCAGTCCTCATCATAGTTCAAAAAGAAGTCTGTAACACCCTGGTTTTGACCCTGTTTGAATTAAATTTATATTATGTATATATATTGTAATTAATTGTGGTATGGAGATAAAGGCAAAAGCCCCACCATCGATTTTGTTGTGTTATGTTTCGGCGATTGAAAATAGTTTTCGATGGTATATTGTGTTATCCGACACATATTAATTATGACATCATGTAATTATGCATTTTAATTAAAATGAACCCCAACCAGCTATGTCAATGCAACCATGATGAAAAGGGCATGATTTTCCTAAGGATAAAGAGGGGGAATTAATAAACCTTGAGCCAATGGGGAAAATCCAAGTGTCAGCTATTAAACCCATTTGGTTGTCACCCACCCTTTTGACTTACTCACCTTTCCTTGTCTCAATCAGTCAACTACCAAATTAAAAAAACAAAAACCTCTGATGTTAGTTGGGCAGTTATTGCTAGGTAGTGGTGTGTGGCAAGACTGTCAGTTCTTTCCCACATGCACACTCCACCAGCAGACTCATTCACCCTCACGTGGGTAGGGAAAACACCATGACTCCATTATTCATTGTTTTTCCTCATGCAGAGAGCCGGGGGAGCCATTTTCTGGCATTCATGATTTTTGTGTGAATGAACCATTCACGTTCTGGGATGAGTGTGTGTATTTTCCATACCGATTTTATCATTCTATGTATATGTCCCCCTGTCCAGGCTGAGAGTCAGATCTCCTTTTCCAATTTTGGGCTGTGTATTTCCCGTTGCTTTAGTGGTGGGATCAGGGCTATTGCTTTCCCCAGGATTTTCGTTTTGCTATGGGTTAATTTACAATTTTGGTGTCGGAGGATTCTTATTGAGTCATTTTGGCCACAATAGGGCCAATAACAACTCAGGAATCAGATTTCCCAGTTAGAGCTATGATTTGCTTGTTGTGCTTTGTGTATTCAATGTGGTTGGTCTTTGGACTGTGTTGGAGTGGGAATGAAGGCTTGGTATTCTTGATAAACTTGGTGTGTTTAGGAGTCACATAGATAGAGCTAGAGGGTTGGATTTCTTCTCCACAACCCCTCAATATCATTGGAAGGGAATTTAGGGCCTGAGGGACTGCGTAGCAAAGAAGGAACTGATTCCTTGTGTTGGGTGTGTGTGTGTGTGTCCTAGAAGTCAGGCTAGTTCTGGTGTAGGTGTCCTTAGCTCTTCAATGAGCTCACCAACTTATCATTTATCTTTTCCTAGCTCCTTGATGGATTGATAAACCCAACAGTGTTGGCTTGGATAATTTGTGTATCTTTGGCTATGTGTGAGCCTGCTTTGTTCCTTATTCCTTGGGGAATCATGCCCAGCTCGGGGGTGGCAATATTGTTGAGAGACTAAGGAGCACACTGGCCTATGGTTGGGTGGAACGTTACAATGATGTAGCTAGTTGCGGGATGAATTCTTCATAAGATAAGTATTCTTGACTATCTCATCTCTGCAAATTGTATTTTGTTGTTTAATGAAAATGATGAACATGCTAAATGCTTGAATGTATGGTTTTGCTTCCACTATATGGTAACCATGTATGCATCTTTTACTGCAAAGCATTTCAGTTTTTTTTATGTGTGTATGTTTGTGGCGCTAGTTTCCCAGATAGATAATGGTATGGTAGTGTCCTCTTCACCGGTCGGAGTTTCAGGGACGTTACAAAGTCAATCCAACAAAAAAACGAACAATAAAAACTCCTTATCGACACCCCAATTATAAAAGTCATTTTGATCAACAATAGGGACAAAATGAACATAAACATGGAAGTTATGATTTCATATGTGAAAAAACACAAAATATAAAACTTGAACAAAAAGTAGGAATATTTATCTAGCAAAGAAAACAATAGTTATCTCTGATGAAAGTAAATCTCGGATGCATCACTTCCGAGGAAATGTGACATCTCACTTTAGGGATCCGAAAAATTATAT
Organism: Pseudotsuga menziesii; assembly: GCA_001517045.1. Taxonomy (NCBI): domain Eukaryota; kingdom Viridiplantae; phylum Streptophyta; class Pinopsida; order Pinales; family Pinaceae; genus Pseudotsuga; species Pseudotsuga menziesii. The sequence goes on from LPNX010946389.1 coordinate 69,491, forward strand.
TGCCATGTTTCGTAAAGTGTCAGAGTTACATGTTTAGAGAGACATGAGAAGATGTTATGAAGAAAAATAATTGATAATTCCTTCACTAAGCAAAACTTTGACGACAAATCCTCCCTTAAGGGGAAGGAAATGTTGCAAACATAAAATAATAAATATCTAATACTTTACAATAATCACTAAATATTTTTTTTTATAAATTATGAGGAGATGCGACTCCTCAATAAATGTGCCTAAGATATATTTAAGTGGGCTATTCATTGTAATGTACATTATCTATCATTCAATCTAGTTATTATTACTAATCTGAATGTGGGATACCAACTACTTGTGGTAATTTTAGATTTATTACGAGAGTTAAGAAGTTTTTAAACTTCATTAGAATGATCATGGAGAGTGCAAGGTTTATGAGATTGCATGAAGGGTTTCCCTTACATTTTTGGGTCGATGTTATAGATACTATTGTTTATTTAATAAACAGAGGGCCTTCAAGTGCTTTGTATGGTGGAATTCCATAGGAGGCATGGACAGGTAAAATGGTAAACTACTAATTTCTAGGAACTTTGGGTTCTGAAGAATTTCTCCATATTGATAAAGAAAATAGAACAAATCTTGAGGATAAATCCAATAAATGTACCTTTATTGGATACAGTGTTGATGATTTTGGCTATCTCTTATGGAATTATAAAAATCACAAAACCATTAGGAGTAGAGATGTAGTATTCAATCAAAAGGTTATGTACATAGATCAGTTGCAGGGACATAAAGAGGAAAAGGAAAAGATAGAGTACACAATGCTTGATGAAATAAAAGAAAATGAATTTCCAAAGGCACCATAAAATCAAGAGAAGCAATAGGTACCTCAGACTTCTATAAATGTAAGAAAATATACCAGGTTAAGTAGACCCTTTGAACAATTCTCTCCTTCACTGTATTATTTATTGATGATTGATTATGGTGAACCATAATGTTATGAAGAGGCAATATAGGGAGAAACAAGAAAGTAGTGGGAGCAAGGCATGAACGAGGATATGGAATTATTGGTAAGAAATCAAACTTGGGATTTGGTTGAGTTTTCTGTAGGGAAAAGAGCATTGCAGAAAAAATGGGTTTACAGGTTGAAGGAAGAATATGGAGGTGAGAAGGAATACAAGGCTAGATCTGTTGTATAGGGGTTTGCACAAAAGAAAGATGTAATACCTATATCCATGTATTCTTAAGGATTACTCAAGTGCATAATCAACCAATGGAAAATAAATCCATATTGAATATGAATGATGATGATTTACAATTACATTGGTAGGGCTTCATATAAGCCCTATTGTGTCTTTTCAAACGAAAGGGTAAATTTTTTAATTTTTTTTAATTAATTAATTAATCATTTCCATTTATTAATTATTAATATTAATATTAATAATTAATATTTATATTTAATTTTTATATATGTTTAAATATCTTATTATGTTATATGTATTTTAATATAACATTTCCTTTCGGTTCATGATGCTTTTTCTCCAAAGGATACTTAATACTTATTGAATGAAATTCAAATGGCCAAGGCTAATTTTTGGTTAAAAACTAATTTTTACCAGAGAAAATTTGAATATGGATGGCTAAAATCTACTGAGTTCAAATACCTAAATTCAAGGAAACCTTGACAATTTTGGCCATAATCTGGAATTATATTGGCTTTGATACCAATCTAATATAGGTATCTGGATATTCTCAAGGATTGCTAAAGTGAATAATCACCCAATGGAAAATAAATTCATATTGAAAATATAAAATGAATATTGAAGATGAATGATGATGATTTACAATTACATTGGTAGGGATTTATATTATCCTTATCATGTCTTTTCAAATGAAAGTGTACACTTTTTACTTTTTTTCCTAATTAATCATTTCTATTTACTAATTATTAATTACTAATATTAATATATATTAATATTAATAATTAATATTGATATTTAATGTTTATATATATTTATATATATTTATATATATATAATGGAAACCCTACATGTAATCTCATAAACCTTACATGCTCCATGATCATTCTATTCATCCTTTCTAACCCATTGTTTTCTTGTGGTGTTCCTCGAACTGTTTTCTCAGCATGAATCCCATTGTATGAACAATAACCATCAAACTCCTTGCTGCAGTATTCACCTCCATTACCAGATCTGATACATTTCAATTTTTTTCCTATCTCATTCTCAACCAAATATTTCCACTTATTAAAAGTAGAAAACACATCATATTTCTGTCTAATGCAATAAGCCCACGTTTTTCTTGTTGCATCATCAATAAAATTAACATAATAATGAGATCCACCAAGAGATTGTACCTGAGTCGATACCCATACATCTGTATGCACAAGATCTAACTTTTCACTCTTCTAAAGTTTCCAAACCTCGAGAAATATAACTCTAATGTTTTCCATAAACATAGTTCTCACATAATTCCAAGGCTTACCTGCTTCAGATCTAGAAGGAATTTCCTTGAGTGGAGAATGTACATCCCCTTCTCACTCAAGTGGCCAAGCCTATGATGCTAAAACAATGCACCTATTTCTATGAAATCTAGAAAGCTATAATAATCAATATTATGAGGACATAAATAAAATGTACCTATTCTATCTCCTTTTGATATTACTAGTGCTCCTATAGTGATCTTCCACCACATTTTTCCAAACATAGACAAACAACCATTATCTCCCAACTAACCTGTTGGGATCATATTTGTTTTCATAGCAATAATATGCCTTACATATTTTAGAGGCTATTCATTTCCATTATTTAACTTAATTTGTACCTTACCCATTCCAACAATTTTACATGGTTCATCATCCCCCAATAAAACATGTCCAAAATCACCTGGAACATAATCATGAAAGAATTTCCTATGAGGTGTATCATGACATGAAGCCCCTAAAAATAATACCCAGTAATCACTAGTATTATCTAATGCAAGGATCAAAGCATCTTTTATCACATCACCTGCTACATTTGCTTCCTGAGTAGTCTCATGTTTCTCGTCTCCTTTCTTCTTCGGAGCTCTGCAATCTTTCGTCAAATGTCCTCTCATACCACAGTTCCAAAACTCTATCTTTCCAAATACGGACTTGGTTCTTCCCTTTCTAGACTTGATGTGATTACTTGGCCTCCTTACTCTGTCCCTTTGTATTTCCCCTTATCTCCATGGTCAATGCATTACCTGATGTCTTGCTTGTGATTTTTCTTCACATTTACTCGCTAAGAATGACACCAACAACATCATCAAATTTAAGAGTATTTGAACTAAGGACAAAGTTACTTACAACCATGACCAAGCTATTCCATATTTCTTGCAATGAGTACAAGATTGTAAGGGCCCTAAACGCATCTTCGAAGTTCACTTTTACAGAACTTAGCTAACTAGTAATCATATTAATTTTTTTTAAATGGTCACCGACAGATCCACCTTCTGGCATATTCATATTAAATAAACGCTTCATTAAAAATACATTGTTGGAAGAGGAGGGTTGTTCAGAGAGCTTAGCCAATGTGCTCATCACACCCTCTATTGTATTTTCTTTTGATTTATTGAAAGACACCAATGAAGCCAGGAACAACCATATTGTTTCCAGTTCCTTTCTGTCAAGAACCTTCCATTCTTTATCCTTCATTGTTTCTAGTTTTTTTTTTTCTCCCCAATGGTAGGTATAGATCCTTCCGGTATAGATAGTCATCCATTTTCATATTCCATAACTGGTAGTTTTGGCCGTTAAATTTTTCAACCCTAAACTTTCCTTCTTCTTCCCTTACTCCCACTCGAACCATGAACCCTTATTTATTGCGAGTTTACCATCCAAATAGACCTTTTATCTCTGATACCAGTTGTTAGGAAAACAATATCGTAGAGCAATAACAATTAATCAATTAAAGAAGATGAAAATATTAAACAAATTACAAGAGAGACATAGATATAAAGCGGTTCACCCACGATGGGATACGTACACATAGAAATTTCTAGTCCTTTATTATTATACCATCCAACAAAATGAAGGGATACAACATGTAGCGACCCCACTACACTTCATCTTCTCTCTCTTACAGTCTCTCTCACACAATCATATAGATTTATTTACAATACTACAATACAATGCACAACTGTATTAAAATGCTTTCCTTTTATAGGGGAATTACCATGGGAAAATACTGCGGGTCACCAAATACCATGGGTCCAAAAATAGTTGGCCAACAAAAATCCAAAAAATTTCTTTCGGGGGTACTACCCCAGCTGAATAATAACATCTTTGAATCTAGAAGTTTAGGCTCCATGACCAACACTAGATCAGTTGGTGCAAGTGAAGTTAATTCTATGATGTTATCGAGTCCCTATTTTCTCTATATCTAAATATTCTCCAATTATTTAATTACTTAATTGTTTTATGCACAAATCAACTAATGCATAACTATATTTCCAATGTTAAATGTTTACATAGTTTATTTTCTTATGATTGTCTAGGTACCACATCTATGGTTCCTTTCAATAATTTCCTCTTTTTGTTGTGGAGGGATTTCATGTAGTGGTGTAGGAATCATTACCTTGCACCCATCCTCTACATTCTATGTGAGGCTAATGTTGGTGAGGGGTAAGATCATTCTTACTACATGACCAAGTCATTATTGTCTCACCTAGACGACATCACTCCACCCAACAAAAACTAGAAATAATTTCCACTCGTGTATGGTATGCTATTGGGAGTCAACAATATGTGATTGTACCTACATGTGTGTTTTTCCTGTCTCCTATGACCCCCTTTTTATCCCTTTGTGAGTTTGTCGATAAATTGTCTTACATGTCACTCCACACATAATCAGGGCACACATTAGTAGCAATGCTCAAAGAATATCATTATTTATTGTTTGATTTCATTCATTTCTATTCGTTAAAAAACATCCATTAATTTAACTGATTATATAGGCATTTCTTATTTATTCAACATAATGTAATAATTGTCATAATCGTTCACACACATTAATCATTCAAAATCATGCTCAAAGAAATAACCATACTCTATTCATATATGTTAATCAGTCAACACTTTTATTCAAGGTAACATTATATAGGTAGACATTTATTGAAATAGAATCAGATTTGATTCTTGAATATTAGCACAATCATGTATCAACACTTCTTAGGAATCATCAAATATTATGTGCATGGCATAATTTTTTTTTGGATATCTTGAGGCATGATAATGGTGGTGACATCCTCATAGAATTTGTGTGAGTACTGCCTTGGTAGGATAAGCATCACCATTGAGAATATTGAACACCAATACCATCTTCTTAACCAGCCGCAAGAGGATGGGAAGACTTAGAGTCTATATTGATTACCCGCGGGTCCATAGGAATACTAATCTCATACCAGAGGGTTACCTATATGGGAGGTTATTTTGATGGTAAAGGGAATGATTAGGACTTCTTAAATATGGAAACATTCACTAGATCAATCACATCGGTTCTAATTAAAAGAGAATCGAAACACATTTTAGATTCATCCCCTTCTGTTGTTATTTTTTTAGAGATCGATGGTTTACATTCAGTCGACATACACTATTAAAGACTAACCTAATAGGGATCCTATCTTATATTTTGTTATTTAAACTTTTCCACTGATAACAATCCTGAACATAACGGCTTCACGCCCGCACCATGGATTTGACTAAAATTTAGACTAATAGACCATGCAATATGTGAATGATGATGTATTATGCTCCAAAAATGTACTAAGGATGTATTATTCTATAACCCCCCCCCCGTCCCCCCCTTAATCCATACTTAGTACTTATTAACAAAAATTATCATGGAGGCCTTAGAAACAAGGGCTCAAGTCACCTCATAAAACATAAAATTTTATTTGTCCATGAAAACAAGGAAAAGAGGAAAACCACATGGGAACAAATCCTCTCCTAAAAAATGGACATGGAGCCAAAAATATGAAGGTGAATGGAAGGCATCACCATGTATCATTCACCCAAAGAAGAGATCCTAGGTAGGTGAAGGTCTTCTCTGTGAAGCACTTGGTGAAAATATCAGCAGTTTTCTCTGCAGGAGGGCAATACTGCAAGGCTATCACCTAATCATGCACCAAGATACGAATATAGTGCATGTGTATCTCAATATGTTTGGTCCTTTATATTTCTACTATATCTATGGAAATATTTATTGCACTTTTATTGTCACACCAAATGACTATGGGTGAATCAAGTGCAACTCCATGTTCTCTAAGAATGCCTTGCAACCACACACATTGTGTAGCTGCATTCACAGCTCTTATGTACTCGTCCTCAGCTAAAGAAATGGAGAGTGTGTGATATTTATTTATTTACCAGTGCATGGGACCATTGGAAAGAATTAAGGTATGGCCTTAAGTGTACTTCCGATCATTGGGATCGCCAACACATTCAGAATCAGAAAATCCAACTAGTTCTAATGGAGAACTAGAAGCATAGTGTACCCGAAGTTCCTAGTGCCTTGTACATACTGAAGGATCCTATTGGATGCCTTCCAATTGATATCATGGGGATTCTTAATATATCTAGATACATCACCTAAAAAATATTCTAAATTAGGTATAGAATTAGTAATATACAATAAACTCCCCACTAGCTTCCTATCCAATGAGTTATCCACCAATGGAGAGTCACCAACTTCACCTAGTTTGATACCAGAAAGGAATGGGAAATTGGTTTCCTTACATCCATTCATTTTAAAATTCATTAAAATGTTTGCAACATAATTTTTTTTATCTTACTTTGATCCTTTCTTCATATTGAATAATTTCCAAACCAAGGAATTGTTTCAATAAGCCAAGATTGGTCATTGAAAATTCACTATACAAAGATGCTTTGATTGACCTAATTTATTTGGTGCAGCTATCTGTAATAAAAATGTCATCAACATCGAATACTATGACCTGAAATACATCACCAATATGCTTCAAATAAACATTATAATCATACTTTCATCTTATAAAGCCACCTGAAAACATAAATTTGTCCATCTTGGCATTCCAAGCCCTTGGGGCTTGCTTGAGGCCATAGAGAGACTTCTTTAACCTGCATACAACAGAAGGATCCTATTGAAAACCTTTAGGTGTTCTGCATATATATATATATATATATATATATATATGTATGTATGTATGTATTCTTGTATCTCACCATAAATAAATGCACTTTTGACATCCAGGTGGTGAACGTCCCAATGCTTTCTTGCAGCAATGGCTAAAACTAGCCCAATAGAGCCCATCTTTGCAACCGGTGCAAATGTATCTGTATAGTCCACTGCTTGGACTTGAGATAAGCCTTTGGAAACCAACCTATCCTTATATTTTATATCATACCCATCAACAAAAAATTTGGTACTATAGACCCATTTTTAATGCACTAGATTCCTCTTGGGAGGCAAACGAACCAATTCCCAAGTCTCATTTTCCTGTAGAGAGTTGAACTCTTCTTGCATGGTTTTTTAACATATTGGGTCAATTGATTCTTCCTAAAATTATTGTGGATCAAATCCAACCATCATGAAACATTTCTCATCAAGATACACTTCACTTGCAAAATAAGCATTGTGAAATTGTGATCTAGTCTTCCTAGAATCGAGTGGATTGCTAACTAAAACCCCATCTGTTTCTATGGTTTTCTCTACCCACTTTGGAATTGTGGGTGATTCATGTTTAGAAACATCATCTTCAGTCATATCAAAATCATAAATATCATAAATATTAGAAAAGTATTCGTCACTTACATAATCTTGTGGTGAAAGATATGAGCATTCCCCTGGTGCCAGCTCAAAATATGGAATGACTTCTTCCTCGAATTGTACACTTATTTATATGAAAGAATTTTGAGTTCAGGGATCAAATATCTTGTATCCATTTGTATATTCACCGTATCCCACCATGATGCACTCCTTTCTTTATGGCTGCAAGGCTTTTCTATTTTCTGAAGGTATCCTATCCCAATCCCTTAAGCCAAAAATTATGAAATATGAAATATTTTGCTTGTGACCAAACCAAGCCTCATATGGTGTTTATTCACTCACTGATTTGTGAATATACATGTTTCAAATGTATGAATCCTATTTAGTGGCTTCATCCCATAGCTTAAGACTCAATCCTTAGCTTCAATCATACAGGTTTCCATCTCTTTGAGCACCATGTTCTTCCTCTCTGCCACACCATTTTTTTGTGGTGTGTATGGGACCAAATAATGCATTTGGATGCCACATTCTTCACAAAGGTGCTGAAAATTATTGTTCACATACTCTTTACCATTATTAGTGTGAAGCACTTTGATCATATTCCCACACTGATTCTCAACCAGGGATTTTCAAACCTTGAGATTCTCAAACACTTATGATTTGAGATTGAGAAAGTAAAGCTAGAAAAACCTTGAGAAATCATCTACGAAGTTCGACACATACCTTGATCCTCCATATGAAGGTGTAGGGAGAGGTATAATAATATTTGAATGCACCAATCCAAGCACTTTAGTAGCTCTCCTTGATTTTCCTTTCTCATAGTTGCGCTCTGGATGTTTACCCACCACAGAACCAATGCAAGCACCATTGGAGGTCTTGATTGGAGGAATCCCTTCAACCATGCCGTATTTTCTCAATTACTAGAAGTATTTATAGTTCATATGGATGAACCTCTCATGCCACAGCTTGTTGGTTTCATTGGCATGAGATAGCAGCACTTTCCCTCTAGATTAGGGAAGGAAATGGGAGAATTTGTACATCTTAGATTGATGATCTGCAAATCCCAATGCCGCCGCCTTGTTGGAAGATATTTCAGCTATCTCCATTGTGTCTAGAGTAAATTTTACTTTCTTGTATTCTCCAATGTAGTTCATTTGGTATACTGATATTAGATTCACTACAAATTTTGGTACAAACAATACATTATTGAAATACCCATTTTCAAGATCGATCCTATCAGTTTCCTTGAACTGGATCTCTGAATCATCACTCATTCAAATAGTTGGGCCATTGTCTGAATACATGGATGTGAAGAACTATTTGACATAGGCCATGTGCCTTGATGGTCCCAAATCAATGATGAAGGAAGAAGAGTCTAAAGAACCACCAACCAATGCATGGTACCTCTCTTTGTTGTTTAAGCCTGAACCTCCATCCTTCTTCTTTGCTCCCTATGGGACTGAGATGTTTTTATTCTCCAATAGTTGTGCCATCATATCTATTTTTTTCTTCATGAATGCACTCTATGGATGCTATCCCTTGTGGAAGTAGGTGAATTTGGTCTTCTCATTGTTCTTCTTTTCCTTGTCCTTGCAAGGATTCAAACTCCCATCTAAATATTTGGGTCTGTCTTGTTTCTTCTTGTCTGGATGATTCGAATCCTTAGATTTCTTCTTGCCCTTGGATGGATTCAACACTCCTCAACAATATCTTGGTATTTGTTGGAATTAATGGTACCCATATACACTAGCTTATCTTTCTCTTAGGTCAATGACTCCATGAAGCTATTTAGTGATGGAATTTTCCAGTTTTGACCTATGAGCTTGGTTGAGTGAAATGTGCTTACAAAAATAGAGTAATCTAGTCCTAGATTCGAAAGTATGGACAATATGAGCTGCTCCTTCTTCTCTATGCCACATTTCTTGAGTTGAAGCAACAATGACTTGAATTTGGTGAATAAATCTTGGATTGTCCCAAAAGGAGTAGGACTCAAAGAGTGCACTCATTTTCGAGCTAGTGACCACTCATCTCATCACTATTTACAAATAAGGATTCAAGCTTCAGCCATACTTCATTTAGAGTAGTTAGACTGTCTACCTGAAAGAGAAATTCTCTTGAAATGATAAGACAAAGAATTCCAAATGCTTCATCAAGTCTGTTGAAGAAATCCAATTTCTCAACAGTAAATTTTGGTTCAACCTCTATCCCCATGGTGACCCTGAACATGCCTTTTGAGCTCAGTTGGATAACCATACAAGGTGTCAGCAAAAAATGGGTCTTTTCCATCTCTGCTTGCGTTGCTGGTGACAAATTTTTGAATGTACTTGTAATGAAAAATCTCGAATCTATCTGGAGAATCCCTCTTATAGAAAATCAAACACTCCGGAATCGATTTGCATCTTCAATCAGCTCTGATTCCATGTGATAATTATAAAATTGGAGTCACAACAATATAAGCAACAAGAAAGAAACTTACAATAGATCTCACAGATCAATTTTACTCAGAAATGACATGAAACAGTGCAAGAAGGAGTTGCAGATGTATATTTTCTTATCATTAATCAGAAGTACTGATACAAAGCAATACAATGGCACAAAGAGCCATGCAATTCAAATCCCATAGATTTTATTCAAATTCATTACATGGGAGTGGATTACATGTCAGTTATACACCACTTGGCACATCAGTTAACCACTTAAATCCAACTTAATTGACTCAAATCGACTTGGAGGAAGTTTACACTGAGTCTAACTGAATAGAAATAAATTGCATGCCAACAAGTAGGTGAGGGCACCTATTTGACATCAATTAGGTGAGATAAATTGAACTGCACTAAACTAAGTCACAAAAATTAGGTGGAGGTTCCTTTAATCACTCCAGTTAACTGAAATTAACCCAAAATAGGCTAATTGATGAGGAAAGTGCCTTTGCAGCTCTAGTTTAACTGAAAGGTAGGTGAAAAAACCTTTAGTTAACAGAATGGGGCACATATGTTATGTAGATAAACCCATATTTTCTTTTATATTAAATAAGGAGGCTCAGTTAGGCTCCCTGATTGAAGGAGGAGATCCAGTTGATTGTGCAGTCACATATTCGAGACAAGAACTTAGGATAAGTGGTAAACTAGGCCAAATAAGCCAAATAATGATGTGTGGTTGGATAATGACTCCAACAGCCCCACTTAAGCTAAACTCATGTGGAGGAGTAAAATAAATAGGACCCTAGCAACAAGGCCATAGGTCACCCTTTACACAAAAATAACTCTAAAATGCTAAAAAAATGTAAGTGAGGAAAAGTGGAAAAAACCTATAAGAAAGCAAAATACCCCTCAGACTAAACAGTAAAGAATTAATATGAATTCACCATGATGGAAATCATCACAAACAATGAACATAGGTAAGTTAACTTCATCTCAGTGAAGCTTGTTACCACCTAAGTTGTACTTAGTGGTTTTTTTTATCAAGTGAGCCTGGTGAACCGGACAAGCATAAATTGTTTGAACTTAAGAAGACCTTTGGAAGTACTTCTAGGAAGTGCTTGTTGTACTATATCACATGTTCATACCCCATGGGGGAGTTGAAATAAATGTTGTAGCATGATAGTGTCTATAAAAGACTCGGTCTCTTAGACTTTATTTGTCAATCCGTTCAGCCCATGGTGTTTTTTTCCTTGGTTATTATTGGTTGTTGAATAAACGACTGATAATTTCTGAGTTTTTCACTCCATACCTCCAAAGTTGGGGTGGTTGGCTTGGAATTTAGGCCTATTGAGGTTATTAGAGTCTATGTGTCAATGTATAAACATGCTAGACATCATGGGCGAGTCATATGAACATGTCTAAGTCCCCCTAGGTTTTTTCAATTTTTCAACTTTTTTGTTTTTTCAGTGTTTTTTATTAAAATTTAATTTTTCCAAAACTTAGGCTATTTTTTAATAGTTTAATTGGAAATTTTGATTTTGTAATAAAAGTGGGCCAAATAATCAGTTTTAGTCATGTAGGTGCTCATTTTCAAGCTAAGAGCACCATGTGAACCCATGGACCCACTATTTCCTAGTTTTGAGTGATTTTCCATCACTCAGGTCAGAAAGCCCCAAAAATCAATTATTGATTATTTTAATTAATAAATTGATGAATAATGGAGCAAATCCAAAATCATAGATCAGTGGATTCTCAGTCGTTTTGATTGAAATCAGTCAGATCTGAACTAGATTGACTGGATATGAAAAATCCTTGACTGAAGGAGGTGATCAAATTAGATCCAAAGTTGATATTTAGCTTTCTTCATGGGTAATTGCACCCTCTCTCTCTCCTCCACATGTTTTGTCTCATCTGGATGAGTTTTGGTGGATGCTTCAGTCAACAGGTTGAGCTGTTAGTCAGATTAGCTCTCCGATTGACAATTGCACTCAGTGAGACTTAGATATGGCTCAGTTAGACATAGATCAGGAATCAATGGACTCTCCATCAGCATATTTGGTCCATCTCCTTGGGATTTGCACCCCCCTGGGCTGGATCTCCTACTTTTTGTATATATCCAAGCACAACAGCTTCTTCCAAGCTAGTTGAGAGTTGGATTGAAGGGCTTGCTATTGTAATACTGTTGTAATCTTTTGATTGTTGAAATAAAGAAGCTTTGGAGGACAAATGGTGTAATGCTCTCATATGTGTCGATTAAGCATTGTCTTACAACCATTGATGTTGCTAGCTTTTCTCTCAATTTCTGCATCTAAACCCTATCTGGCTTGAACGATTCAGCTGAATCAATAGGAGTATAGTTGGGCAAGTAAGGTTACTTGTTTTTCTCATATATCATAGCATATATGTTAGAATATCTAGATTATACATGTTTAATAAGTTTATTTGCATGTAATTCTTGTCTCCTTTTCATATATATGTCCAGATCTCATGAGGTTTCGTGGAAGATTGTGTGTTTAGATTTCAGGTAGCAAGGATTGGACGAGCTGTGGATCTAGTTTGAATCCATTGTACATCCAAAATATTTGTGAATACATTTCCCCTATGTATTCCAATAAGATGTTTCCATTGCAGATCTGCTTCAGCAACAAGCACTTCTCTTCTCCTTTTCCTCCTTCAAAAATCTTAAATTTTTTCCAAATTGGTTACTATTAAGGAATATTATTGATCAGATCTATCTCATTAAGAAAATTACATATATATCTAGTTATTAATATCCTTTCCCAAGTTTATATCTCAATTCCATTTTGCATTCAAAGTCATATTTTAAGAGATCTAGCTGAAATTACCCTCTTTGTGCAAGCATTTAAATGAAAATTTGTAGCTTGCTTTTAAGGTAGTTTCCTTTTCTGTACTTTAAAATTTCATATTCTGCAATAAAATTACACATATTATTGGCTGCCTAAAATTCAATCCAATATCCCAAGGAAATAGTGCTTTCCTCGGTTCCCCTTTTAACTGTTTTAACTAGTTTTAACTTAGTTTTCTTTGGTTAAATGTAAGCTGACCCAAAGGTACTTTCAGAGTGATTTTTGGAATATTTCAGTCTAATATTATTTCTTTTTTTTAGCATTTGTGACAAAAAATAAAGGAAGCTTCTGTTCTAAAGTGGCCTCAGGAGCGTTCAAATCCCCCTAGGGGTCTCCCTTTTGACTAAAATCTTTAATTTTCGCACTTTGTAAGCTATTGATTTCATTTTGTATAAGAATAAAGAGGAATCATATCAGTTTTATGATATTGTAACCTATTTTAATAAAAATAATTTTGAATAGGCTCTTTCCAGTCCATTCCCCATCCCCCCTGGGGGGATTTGCGTCGGTGTCAATTTTTTACTTTTTGTTCATCTCTTTTCAAACTCGCGTAGATCTAATCTGTAGGGCAGTATAATTTGATTCATTATCAATTTCATATTCCATATTTTATATTTCAAAGTAACTTTAATACTTACCCCACGGGCCTCCTTTTGAGCCGAAAGGTGAAGAAAGGTTCGTGGTAGTTTAATTAGAAAATTGTGGTTTTCTCATCTTTTTGTGTTTCATTTTCTATCATATTTTGTTTCAGTAACCGTAATAAAATAAATCCCTCCTTGATTCCCCGATTGAGGTCCACTTGGATCGAAAGAGGTTCTTGGAGGGTTTTCTTTTAAACAAGAACATCCATTTTAAAATTTACTAAAATTGAGAAGACTCAGGTGTGTATGCTCTACACTTGTATGCAGTTCATACGATTATTCAAGCTGTATCAAAATAATCTAAGTGAATAGTATAATTAGGATTCACTTTCCCAAATTGACAAACCATCAGGTGAAAATCCAACACCTAGATCAAACCATTACGTTGGAAAAATACCCAAAGGAAGCAGGAAATTCTGAAAAGTGACCTCGCAGCGCCGATCTCTATCACACCCTAATGGGTGTGTTATGAAAAATAGCCCTAGAGACTCCATTCAGCCCACATATTCTTTGCGGGTAGCCGTGAAGGTTTAGTTTTGGACATATTCCAAGTACTCTCGGGTATTTCTGGAGTCCACCCCTTCACCTAATTTTAATCAACTCATACCTCACATTAACTTAAAATGTACCAAGAGGCAATTGCAAAACATTCACTCCAAGCACATGCAAGTACATTGATTTTATTTTGACTCCATTCTAAGGCACTAGTTATTTTTCTTCCTATATATATACATTGTGTCTCAGCATTGTGCTTTCGTGTGCTCATTTTTTGTATCTTGTCATCTATGGTTGTTTATGGTTAATTTCCAAAATCCTAAGCAACTCATTCATTTTAACATCACTGTACTAAGTAATTTAGCCTTAGTAACTTAATAGGGTCTACCCCCCTTGGCTTCATTAGGAGTTGAGCCTAAACAGAGGAGTCAAGAATAAGGTGACAGCCTTGACTTGAGACTTGTCCCCAAGGACACACCAAGTGGCTTGAAGATTTCTGCTATGTGACCCAGGTGTGTGAAAGGTGGAAACAAAGCTATTGGTGAAAATGTCTACAATTTGCTCATCTGTGGGGAAATATTGCATAACAATTGTTCTGTCATGCACACGTTCTATGATGTAGTGCATGCGGATCTTGATTTGTTTGGTTATCTATCTCTGAACTAGATCTATCGAGATCTTGACAACACTTTGATTTTCACAAACAATGATAGTAGATGAAGTTCTACCAATGTCAAACTTGGCCAAAATACCTTGTAGCCAAACTGCTTGTATGCATACATTGACCGCTCCTTGGTACTCTGCCTCTGATTAAAAAAGGGAAATGGAAGCCTACTTTTTACTTGACAAGAAAATAGGCCCACCACCAAACATTAAAACATATCCAGAAGTATACTTCTAATCTATGCTATCTCCTTCCCAATCAAATTCTATGAATCCTACTAAGTCTAGTTCGAAATAACCAACATAGTGAATGCCATAGGTTCTAGTACCTTGCACGTGCTGTAGAATCCTCTTGGATGCCCTCCAATGAATTTCATGAGTATGCTGCATATACCTTGATATATCATTCATGACATAACAAATGTCAGGCCTTGAATGTGTCAAGTAGAGAAGGCTTCCAATCAACTGACGGTAGAGAGTAGAATCCACATGTGGAGTAGTATTTCCCTCTTCAAGACTGATTCCTTAGAGGAATGGGAAAGGTGATTCCATGCAATAAGCCATATTAAACTTAATTAATAGGTATAAAGCATATTTTTATTGTGACACCATAATTCCATCAAAATCTTGAGTTATTTCTAGCCCGAGAAACTTCCTCACCAGGCCTAAATCACTCATCTCAAAAGCTTCATGTAAAGCACTTTTTATAAAGTTAGCGGAAGCAAGAGTTATTCTTGTGATTAATAGATCATAAAAATACAGAAATATAATCATCAACTTACCTTAATATTTATGTATGTACACATTAGGATCAGACTTACATCTTTCAAAGTTTTAAGAATCCATTTTGGCGTACCAAGATCTTGGGGCCTGTTTTAGGTCATACAAGGATTTATGCAGCTTAAAAACTAATGATGGATATGATGTGTATCCTTTAGGATGCTTCATTTAGATCTCTTCTTTCATGTCTCCGTGAAGTGAATCACTTTTTACATCCATATGGTGCACCTCCTAGTGCTTGGATGTAGAAATGGCTATGACTAGCCGTATAGAATCCATTTTTTCCACTGGTGCAAAGGTATCAATGTAGTCCACTCCTTGGAATTGGGAGAAGAATTTTTCTACCAGTAAATATTTATATTTTCAGGTTAATAAATCTGCAGAAACCTTTGTATAATAGACCCATTTTCATTGAACAAGTTTCCTCCCAGGTGGAAGGGAAACTAGCTCGCAGGTTCCATTTTTTCAGAGATAGTTGAACTCTTTATCCATTGCAGCTTGTCATCAAGGATCATTCCAAGAATGATAATATGACTTATGATGAGATAAAATAATAATGTATCACTTCTATGACAGCAAAAAATAATTGAAATAAAGAGAAATACCTACTCTTTGAAAATATATCCGAGTTCTCCTTGGATCAACGTGATTTCCAGCATTTAACCCAACAGAAGAGAGAGTCTTTTCGACTCATTTTGGTAGATGAGTGCGATCATTCGGATATGATTCAGAAAATTATATGTCATTATCATTGATATCAAACATCATATCTTAAATATCAGAGATCACACTTTCATTTTCATCTCTAGAATCTTCAGCAGAAAGAGAGGGAATTTCAACAGTTTCTTCCTCTACTAGTTCCAAATCTTGGAGAGGTTATTCAAAGAGGAAACTTATCTCTATGAGTATATTCTTAGTTATGATATTCAATATTTTGTATCCCTTTTATTACTTAGGATACCTAATTAATATCTACTTAAAACCCTATGGTTTTAAATACTTTCTCTTATCTAGTGGAATTCAAGCCCAAGTAGTGGACCCAAAAACTCTGAAATTGGGCACATCCAGTTTGTGACTAGTGTATGCTTATGAAGGTTTTTTTCCTTTCATGGATGAATGTGGAACCCTTTTATTAATGTAGTAAGAAAAATTAATGGCTTCAACCCAAACATTTACATCAAAATCTTTAGACTCGAGCATACAAGTTGTCATTTCTTTCAATGCCCAGTTTTTCCCTTCTGCTACACCATTCTGCTGAGGTGTAAGGAACGATGTGATGAGTATTGATTCCACTTTGATAAAAAATTTGCAGCAGATATGATTTGATGTACTCACCTCCATTATCATATCTGAGAGATTTTATCTTTCTCCTAGTAGAATTCTCAATGGAATCTTTGAAATCTATGAATTTTTCAAGAACTTCTAACTTCTTTTTAAGAAAGTAGACCCATGTAAATCTTGAAAGGTCATCTATGAAAGTGAGAACATTCCCTAAAACCCTAATGGATTTTTTAGGAATTGGGGCTCTAATATCATAATGGATCAACCCCAAAATACATGTATCTTTTCTTTCTTTTCCCCGATCAAATTTCTTCTCAAGATGCTTCTCGATTATGCATCCCTTGCATATCCCTTTTGAGTATTTGATTACTAGAAGGTCTTCCACCATGGAATAATTTTGTAGAAGGTACATATATTTTTAGTTTTGGTGTCCAAACATTTCATGCCACAACCAACTGGCCGCATTCACATGATTGAGAAGGGCAGATGCCTTTTAATTAGGAACAAAGTTTAAAAAATTGATAGATCTTAGTACTGTGATTTGCTTTCCCTACATCAATGAGTTTTTTAGATGCTATATTTGAGATCTCCACATAATTTGAGATGAATGTAAATATTTTAGGTAAAAATGTGTGTGTAATTTGATATACAAATAACAAGTTTGAAGCTAAAGAGGGAACATATAGAAAATGTTTTAAGCTTCCATGTTCTAGTTGGACAGTAACTTTTCCTTTTCATGAGATTTGAGAGTCATCTCCCATGTGTATGGAGATGCAGCTATTGGAATCCAATGATGTGAAAGAATCCTTGCATGAAACCATATGATTCGAAGCACCCGATTCAATGAGTAGAGCTCTATCCTTCGAAACATTATCCATGAGATCATTTCCTCTTTTAGGATGATTATTTTGATCTCCATATTCTTTCTTCCTTGCTCATTCTAGAAGAGTAATGTTGTTTTTCTATAGGATAAGGTTCATTTGATCAATTTTTCTCTTTATGCAAGAGCTTTCCAGATGAAATCCTCTTCCACATTAAGAGCACTTGGTCTTTTCTTTTCCCTTTTTCTTGTTCTTCCTTGAGCCTGGGGCTCATCCAACTGTTGGTTTTTCTCCTTTTGCTTAGGAGGGTCAAATTTTATCTTCTCTTTCTTTTTCTTTCCTTTTACATTCGAAGACTTGGTTCCTCCAACAAACAAATATATATCTTTATAGGATTTCATGATTCCCATCTGAACAAGTTTATCATGGTCATTGGTGAGAGACTCAATGAATGCATTTAGGGTCGACATCTTCCAATTTGGAATTGTAAGATTTCTGGTATAGAAGGTAGACACAAAAACAAAGTAGTATGGTCCAAGTTTTGAAAGAACAGAAAGGATCAGCTGATCATATTCCTTCTGAACTTCACATTGCTTCAAGTGGATCACATGTACTTAAACTTACTAAAGAAGTCATTCATGGTCTCACAATTGCCCACATTTCGAGATATCAGTTCATTATCCAACTAATATATTCTGAAATCATATTTATTTTTCAAAAAGAGCAGCAAGTTGTTCCCATATTTCATTGGGAGTCTTCAATCCAGCAAGGTGGAAAAGAATATCCCTTGAAATGGAGAGGCATATAAATCCATATGCTTCATCAGGTTTGTTCCACTATTTTACTTTCTCTACTAATGCATTTAGCTCTTTTTTCGTTTCCATGGTGACACTAGATAGTCCTTTGGATCACAATTATATCTCAATATTCTCTTTCCACTTATGATAGTTTAAAGTGGTGAGAATATTGCTTGAAGAGGAGTCCAATGCAATGGAAGTGCTTGAGATACTTGTAGTCACACACAAAAAAAAAGTAAGGTCCAACAACTAGCACTTTTGGAGCTTGATTCACACATGTATTAGTCAATCAAGCACAGTTGATCAACCGGATGCTAGATTATCCAAGAATTATGCGGTAAACTCTCCTCTTCTAGTGTAAAGTTGGAATGATTTGGAGCAATTTTTCTCAAATTTCTTCATAGATCCAGCAAGAAACCCATATAAGTATTGCCTTGTCCTTCCATGGGTCTAATACCATATAAAATTGGAGTAAAAAAAATCTAAGGAACAAGATAGAAACTTACAATATATTTCATGGATTAATTTTACTCAGAAATGACATGAAACAGTGCAAGAAGAAGTTGCAGATGTATATTTGCTTATCATTAATCATAAGTAGTGATACAAAGCAATACAATGGAATAAAGAGCCATGCAATTCGAATCTCAGAGAGTTCATTCGAATTCATTACATGAGAGTGGATCACTTGTCAGTTAAACACCACTCGACACATCAATTAACCACTTAAATCCAACTTAATTAACTCTAACTAACTCATAGGAAGTTTAGACTAAGTCGAATTGAATAGAACTCAACTGTGTGCCAACAAGTAGGTGAGGGAACCTATCTGACTTTAGTTAGGTGAGATGAACTGAACTGAGCTGAACTAAGTCACCAAAAGTAGGTGGAGGCTGCTTTAATCACTTCAGTTAACTGAAATTAACCCAAAATAGGCTAATTGATGAGGAAGGCACCTTTGTAGTTCTAGTTTAACTAAACGGTAGGTGAAACAACCTTTAGTTAACTAAATGGGGTGCATATGTCATGTAGATCAACACATATTTTCTCCTATATTGAAGGAGGAGGCTCGGTTAGGCTCCCTGATTGAAGGAGGAGATCCAATTGATGATGCAGTCACATATTCAAGTCAATAACTTAGGATAAGTGGTAAAATAGGTGAAATAATCAAAATAATGATGTGTGGTTGGATAATGATTCCAAAATTGATACATATCTGGATCTATAAGCTAAAGAAATGTTATATTTTTATCATTCAAGCTAGCATTATCTTAGGATCCTTAACTCAGAGAATAACATGCACAGCAATAAACAGAAGAGACAAGAGACACAAAGAATTTTCCTCAGGGAAGCCATAAAGGAGAAAACCTTGCAAATTCCTCAGAGATAGAATGAGCACCAATGGTAGTAGTAAAACCAAAAAAAAAAATATGATCTCCATATCTTGTTCTTTCTCTCACACTTGAGAGAGCTTCTCCTCTCTCACTCATGTGCCCCAATGAGTGAGTGTCTGTGTGTGTGATAAATAGAGAGGCTCACTCTCTATTTATATTCTTTCATTCACTTGATGTCCACTTTAGCATGTCGGCCCCACTTAACAATTACTTACTAGGGCCGACATCTCTAGGAGAGTAAAATAACCCTAGTGCCCCACAACTGCGGGGAATTTTCTCTCTGATCAACAAGGAGGATTAACCTTGACACAATTGTGGGGACTATTGCCCTGAATTACAATGGAGGGTTAACCTCAACGACTTATTTACATTATTGACTCTCTCAATCAAAACATCGGGGCATGCCATGACTCAATTACATTATAGATACTTCCCGGAATAAAAATCGAGGTACAATACATAAGATATACAAGTGAATACATTCCAATGTTACAAATACATCAACACTCCCTCTTAACTAGGAAGGTATTCTCTTGACACAATTTATCAGAATAAGTCTTCTTCTCTGTATCATCTGGATCATCATCAATTCATATTCATCTTCAAGTCATCTTCATCTTCAATTCATCTTGATCATCAATTCATATTCATTGTCAAGTCATATTCATCAAGTCTAGATCATCACTTGATCATCATCAAGTCTAGATCATTACTTGATTTGGAGCATCACTGGATCATCATCAAGTCTAGATCATCACTTCATCTGGATCGTCACTAGATCATCATCATCATAACTGCTTCTGATATCTCAATCAAATGGTGTTATCTCTTCATTCTTCTCGTCACAAGAAGTTCTATAGAGCCAACCCTTTTTCATGTTGGTTGTAGGCCTAGCCTCCATGTAGGTATTCATAGACAGAGCCAACCCTTTTTCATGCTGGATGCATATCTACAAAGAAAAACCTTTTTCATACTGGATGTAGTCCTCCACAGAGCCAACCCTTTTTCATTCTAGAAGTATCATCATAGAGCTAGTCCTTTTTCATACTGGATGTATCATCATAGACCCATCCCTTTTTTATGCTGGATGTGGCACCAACATAGAGCCAGTCCTTTTTCATACTGGATGTGCCATCACAGAGCTAGTCCTTTTTCATACTAGATGTGGCATCTACACAGATCCAGTCCTTTTTCATACTGGATGTGTCATCATAGAGCTATTCCTTTTTCATACTAGATGTGGCATCTACACAGAGCCAGTCCTTTTTCATACTGGATGTGTCATCACAGAGCCAGTCCTTTTTCATACTAGATGTGGCATCTACACAGAGCCATTCCTTTTTCATAATGGATGTGTCATCACAGAGCTACTCCTTTTTCATACTAGATGTGGCATCTACATAGAGCCAGTCCTTTTTCATACTGGATGTGTCATCACAGAGCCAGCCCTTTTTCATGCTGGATGTGGCATCATCACATACATTTGACAATGGAAGAAACCAATCATGTCATCATGTCACAACTCTTACATCTGACCATGGAAGGAACCAATCTTCTCACAATGTTAGAAAGGGCACAACACTTACATCTGACCATGGCAGGAACCAATCCTATCACCATCTCAGAAGGGCTCATGAAATCATCACTTCCCTTTGGAAGGAACCTTGATCTAGAGAACACCAAGATTCTCCCTTCACTCTAGCCATTTCTAGTATAGAATCACATCAGGGTTGATTACGTCCAAGGATAACCTGTGAGCTTCACCAGGACCAATTACATCCGAGGATAACCTACAGGACCGTTTACATCTGAGAAACCTATGAGCTTCACCAAGATTTATGCTCAGATAACCTATCTCACTAGCTATGCTAGAACTCCCTTTTTTGAGAGATGTCAATCTGGATCACAAACTGGAGCTTCACTACTCCTATCTACATCATACCAAAATGTAAGTCGGATCAATCAAATAAAATAGTAGTTTTCAAAAGAAACATACTTCTTCCCAAATAGAAAGTGGAAACATCTTTTACCTTGGATGTACTCAGCGCCATGCAGGACTCCATCCTAACAAACCAAGGGATCACAACTGATCTCATACTGAAGTAGCACCTTGAATTTCTCTTCCTATCAATGGCACTACATGCCCAGTCCTAATCCACATAACTCTCTAGGTTAATCATCTAATTCGTATCATACTTGAGCCCATAATCAACTGTACCCTTCAAAAACCTCAATGCATGATTTGCAATCATCAGGTGAACATGTCTCAATGTGTTCATACAAAAGCAAATATATATTCTTGTATTCCTTAGGTACATTAAGGAACAAATTATTTGATGATACATTGTGGCATCAACCGACTCTAATTAAGCAACACTCAATAGCTTCAGGTTCGATGCCATAGGTTCGGTCATGGTATTGTATTCCATCATCCTGAACATATTTAGGATCTCTATTGCATACTTCCTTTGTCCCAGGGAGATTACATCTGCATTCTGCCACACCTCCATGCCTAGAAAGTAGTGTAACATATCCAAGTCCTTCATCTTGAATTCAACAGGAAGTCTGATTCTTGCAACTTTAATGAGTTCCTCTTTTCTATCAAGAATAAGTCATCGACATATAACAAGAGCATCACTAGTCTTCCACCTTCAACCTTGAACTAAGGTTGGAATCCTCTTTAATCTCAGTAAATCCTAGGGACATTAGTAAGTTGTCCATCCTGTCGTACCATGTTGAACCTCAGAATCTTTTGCAGTCACTCCCTTTGAAGCGGAGCACCATTCTCTCTCTGCCTTTCATACTTTATGCATTGAAACATTCTGTACTGGAGTGACAAGTACCTTCTTCTACTATTAATATTCTATGTATCCATCTAGGGTCATTGGATACCAAGATCCTCTATCTTCAAAATGTTCTTCTCACACCCATCTGTGATCTTGTCATCCTCTATAGGATTTCATATACAACCTTGTAGAAAAGGTTAAGATCTTCATCACTTTAGGTGATATTCAAGCTCCTCATGTATGTGTTATCCCATGGGTGTCTTCTGAGCTCGTACAAGGTCTTCTTTCATTTGCAAACATGAGTCTTCTTGTCATGTGCCTCAACTCTCACTGGATTCAAATTTCTCTTCGTAGTCTATTCCTTCTTTCCATGAAAAGCCTCGTGATACAAATCCTGCCTTGTATCCCACGATTTTTCCATCTACTACATTATGGAACTTTGAACTTCCCTTCAGGTCTCGATGTTGCATCCTGGGCATCATTCTTATTGATCTAGTACTATCCTTCCCTTTATTCTTGGCTACTTTTTCATAGCTAGAAGGCTTTGCATCAATGATATCGCTCAATAGTGTCACATAACTGCACTGTGTCTAAGGCCTCTTGAATTCTTTGAAAGTATCATCTTATTCTTCTTTATCTGTCGTCACTTGTCCTTTGGAACAAGTCTCATCCTTCTTTTCTTGTAGGTGATTATGTATGCGATATTTCCTATAAGTTAGATGCATTTGTATAGTTAGAAACATTTCATAAGGCATATTCATAATGGAAAATTATTATGCATAAATGTATGAACATGCAACTATTTTAGCCAATACAACATTCATCCATATTTCATGGAAACTTTCTAAATGCCCTCCATCTCTACCAGGACAACATTGAGATTGTGCACTAATCCAATATGTCAGCAAAGAGGTTTCATTCTAGATAAGTAGCAATGGAGAGTTGCATAGCACCATGAGCTACTTACCCATCACATGCATATTAGTAGTATACTGTCATTAATGAAAACATTCTATCACGCATAATACATCAACTGAATATAAATAGATGCATAACAAAACCATTATCATGAAATGACAATTGAATACTTATCTTTATTTATTTTGTTGGTAGACTCCTTCTTGATCCTTCAGCATCATCATCTTCTTCATTCATAATAGCATCGTTTCTTATCCAAATGCTAAGATGGATAAGAGGTTCTTCAAGAGTTGAGTTATTCATATTCCTCATCGCTTGAGGGATCTTCTTTGGATGGTGAGATCTTGATCTTCAGTTTCTCCCATCTTCCTTTCTCTTATTATGAGTCAAGATTCTTCTTGTCTGTTCTCTTCCTAGAGTCTGCTGAAAGTAATCACTTCCTTCTGGAACACATTCCTCAAATGAATGAATCCTCATGATCCTAGGAGGTCATTCAAGGTGCTTATCACAACTTTTTCATTCTCCACTTCTTTTTCTACTACTTCAGGTTGTTCTTTGATTTGTGAGAGCCTTGTAAAGTATGATTGTATGGTATTTCCATTTTGGATCTTCACATTCTTCAACTCGTTTCTTAAGGTCATATTCTGATTTATGTTCTTTCCTTGAAATAGCTTGGTCAAGGAATCAAACATCTCTTTCAGTGTCTTTAGGGAAGACAATTGTGGTATAAGGTGATTTGTGATTTAATCAGCAATGATCTTCTTAGCCTTGACCAAGTTCTTCTTGTGTTAGGATTTTATCCTCATCTCCCTCTGGAACTGGAACCTCTCTACTTATGTAGGTGTCCAATTAATTTCCTTCAAGAACTAGTGAGATCCTATACTTCCATGCTTGGAAGTTGTCAGCCTCACCAATATTATCACCAAGCTAGTGTGATTAGTCATCTTGAAATGAGAACCTCAATAGTAAATAGAAAAAAATTAAATCTTACAGATTTGAGGTGTCTTTCTTGGTTCTGGAGCTAGCTGGTCTAGGGTTTGTTAGAGAAACCCTAATTTTAAAAAATTGGAATATTTCAGATCTGATTGGATAGAAATATAGACCTCTTCAAGGTGAGCTATCCAATGTACTCATTTTCTGAAAATAGTGAAGGGAAGCTCCCAGAATTGGAAGCCCTAGTTTGCACATTTCTTCTGCAGAAAATCCTGATACTATTTCTGTGGTATCTCTGAAATTACTACTCCTCTGTGTCTTCCATTTCATACTAAGGTAGCCTCGTTTTTATTGCTCCAAAACCATAGGTTTTATCATATTTTGTTGCACCAATTGGGACTTATGAGAGTTTTCCCAAGGTGACATGCTTCAGGACTGTTTAGCATAGCGAAGTTGTACATATTTCCACATGTCACTGTTTCATCTTCTGGGTCTGAAACTTTGAACATTGAAATTACATTCTGTGCCCTTTCTGTAACATCTTCATAAATTTCATTTGTACCTCTGTAGCCCGAGATATAGTAATTCTCCCTAGGTGTCCTGTTTAGGGATGAATCCTGGACGACCCTGAAACCCTCACTTGGAGGAATCATATCTCCTAGAATATAGTGAATATGAGGCTGAAACTTGGACACAGTGTACATTAGGATTTTATATTATCCCTATGAAATTTTTGGCCCATGATACTTCTGCAATCCCAAGATATAGCGAATATACCAAAACTGATCAGTTTTAGTATTTAGGGGTTTTCCAGCCCGGGGTCAAACTAGGGTTTGAATTTCCTTGAGTTACACCCAACCAAAAATCTCGACCCAAATCTCTAAAATTTGATTTTTATGAGGAGAGAAATCCTATGTCGTGCTCACTAAAAACGTATTCTTATGTAAAAATCCCTAATTTTCTGCACCAAAAACTGAAAATGCCTAGAATCAAATTTCGCTTCGACAGAAAAATGCACCCTTCAATGGAGAGTCAGCCTAGCATACTTTTTCATATGGATGGTGGAAAGAGACCCAAAAAGTAATAATCCCAAGCTTCTGTAGTTGCACAATGTCTTCTTCTCAAGTTAGCTTTGATACCATGTTATATTTTTATCATTCAAGCTAGCATTATCTTAGGAAATTTAACTCAAAGAATAACATGTACAACAATAAACACAAGAGACAAGAGACACAAATAATTTTCCTTGGGGAAACCATAAAGGATAAAACCTCACAACTTCCTTAGAGATAGAATGAGCACCAATGGCAGTGGTAAAAACCAAAAATAGAAAAGATGATCTCCACAACTTGTTCTTTCTCTCACACTTGAGAGAGCTTCTCCTCTATCACTCATGTGCCCCAATGAGTTAGTGTGTGTGTGTGATAAATAGAGAGTCTCACTCTCTATTTATATCCTTTTGTTCACTTAATGTCCACTTCAAAATGCCGGCCCCACTTAACAATTACTTACTAGGGTCGACATCTCTAGGAGGGTCTAATAACCCTAGTGCCCCACAACTGTGGGGAATTTTCCCTCCGATCAACAAGGAGGGTTAACCTTGACACAATTTTGGGTACTATTGTCCTGAATTTCAAGGGAGGGTTAACCTCAATGACTTTACATGACTTATTGACATTATTGAATCTCCTGATCGAAACATTGGGGCATGACATGACTCAATTACATTATAGATACTTCCTGGAATAAACATCAAGGTATAGTACATAAGATATACAAGTGAATACATTCCTAAGTTACAAATACATCAACAAGAAATGCTCACAATTTGCTATAGTTTGCAAAACATGAACAAATTATCAGAAAATACTGAAATTGCATTCACACATAAACTCAATAATGGATATTATTGTCAATTTCTAACATGTAACTATGTTTATAACAAGTATATAGTACAGTAGGGAAAAATTTTGAGGCCTTGGAGGCCATGTGAAACCATACAAGTGACATCCCAAGATTTGACCCTCAAACCCCCCTAGGTGGACCAATAAGCATCCAACTCATCCAAAACGGTCACAAATGCATGTGTGAACATTGGTGATGCATGATGGAACATGTTTTTTGGTATGACAGGCAGGGGTGAGTACATGGGTGAGTGGAAGTGGCCCAAGGAGGTAATAAATTCCCAAGGAAAGCCAAAAACCACCTAGTTCATCCACTAGTGCCTCATAAGACTCACAATCACTTAAAAGAGGAAGGGGAGTTCATGCTTATTTGACTACAATAAATGTGGGTTCTTAAGTATCAGAATGCATCAACTGTGTAGAATGATCAACTAGGAGCACATGAACTATGGAAAATGATCAAATTCCCTAAGTCTAACCATATGAATCACTGAATGGAAGCAAATGAAAGTTTCTAAGGTCTAAGACTATGGTACTAAGGATTTATTATTCTCTAACAATGATAATAACTAGTAATTACCTGATCAATAGATCCATTAGTTTGAATACATTAAATTATATATATATATGTGTGTGTGTGTGTGTGTGTATGTGTGTGTGTGTGTGTGTGTGTGTGTGTGTGTGTGTGTGTGTGTGTGTGTGTGTGTGTGTGTGTGTGTGTGTGTGTGTGTATTTTATACTAGTGTATTTGAAAGTAAGTTTTCACAACTAGATTTCAATAGTTAACATCTCATTGTATTCAGGAAATAACTTTTCGTTGGTATCAAGTTCAAAAGAAGTAAATACTAGTCATTCGATTTTTTCAATAATTAGCAAAATTATATTCAAGAAGACAATTTTTCTATGTACGTTATTTATCACAATAGTAACTAATAATTCATTTAACTACGGCAACTGTTAATCCAATTATTTTCAAGGAACATATATGACAATTTAATGCAAAAATTACATGTATAGGAAAAGAACCCGATTTTCTGTAAAAACAAAAATTTAATCAGTTTTTCTTTTATAATCAAAGTTTCAAGTTTGCAGAATTTGTGAGTTTGGTGTCTCCAAATCTCTTCCAGATCTAGTACAATATTTAGTGCCCCTTCTAGGGCCTATCTAAAATATTATTTATCAATTATCATTTACCTTATTTCAATAAAATAAATCCATTTCATATGTAATCCAATAAATACAATTCTAGAACAATTTCCTGGATTGATCAAATTGCGCAAGTAGAAATATTTTCTTTCACATATAATAAAATATAAATATTTAATAACAATGAACAAGTTATCGACCCTTAATCTAGTTGATGGTGAAGGTTGATAAATTTTGTAGTCGCTCCAATTCATCCCCATGATTGTTGCTAAAATTTACTGACTAACCCCTTGGTTGGCATGCCTACCTTATTGTGGGAGAAATCTCCTTCCTCTCAAACCCCCGAGAAGTATGGGTCATAGACCACACACAATTAAAGGTTTGTAAATGAGCTCCCCCTCAACATAACACTTTCAATCCAAACTCACATAGTCCACACTTGATAAATAAAATGTGATTATGACATTCATCCAATGTTAGAGAGCCAATGGATCCCTTTCTCTTCCTTTCACCTTTCTCAAATAGAAAAATATCCTTTGACACTTGTCGTTCCATGCAAAAATATCCCTTTTTGTGTAATTTATCCTTATTATTATTAACCAATCCATGTGTCTCTTTCAAAAGAGTGCACTTATATCCCATAATTTACTCCTAGATCTTCCCTTATGCTATAATTCCAATCCCTAGATCAATAGGTGCAAGTGAAGTTAACTCTTTGATGTTCCCTAGTACCTATTTGCTCAATATATAATTATTCCCTAATTGTTTAATTAACATAATTTTTTTATGAAAAAATAAACTAATCCATAACCATATGTCCAATGTTAGATGTTTACATAATTTATTATCATGTGATTATCTAGGTATTGCCTCTATGGCTCCTTCTGACAAAAAATTTCTCTTTCAGTTGTATGGGGAATTTATGTAGTGGTGTAGGAATCATTACCTTTCACTCATATTCTACCATCCATGTGAGACTAATGGTGTTGAGGACTATGATTGTTCTTACTATGCACACCTCAACAACATCATATGTGACCAAGTCGTTATTATCTCACCCGTACGACATCATGCCATCCGAGCAAAGATTGAAAGGATTTCCACTCATGCATGGTCTACTATTTGGAGTCGACAATCCATCATAGTACCCCCATGTATGTTTTTCCCATCCTCTATGATACCCTTTGTATCCCTTGGTAGTTTAGTCGGTAACTAGTCTTACCTATCATTACACACATACTTAGAACGCATATTAGTATCATTTCTTAAAGAATATCATCATTTATTATTTGATTTCGTTCATTTCCATTCATTAAGCAACATCCATTCATTTAACTCATAATATAGGTATTTCTGATTTATTCAGCATAATGAAATAATCATCGTAATCATTCACACATGCTAGTCATTCAAAATCATGCTCAAAGAAATAATCATACTCTATTCATATCTGCTAATTAGTCAACACTTTTATTCAAGGTAACATTATTTATTTTATATTATTTAGTAGAGTCACTTGAACGAGTTCCCTCAAAGTATATCATTGAACGGTCGGAGGTGGGAATTACGCATCCCTCTGCAACTTTTCCATTAATGTTTTAGAATTTTCTACACTTAGACAGCTAATAATCTTGTTAAGCTTCCTAATTTTTTGGATTTTCATTTCACACATTAACCAATACATATTAATTAAATTTACAAATAATTCAAACAAATTAATTTAAATACAAAAATTCGAAAGCACTTGCCTTCTTCACAATTTTGGATGTGCCCCCATCATATTGACTAGAAATGTTGTTCTTTGAACTATTATCATGCATTTTATATAAAAAAAACATGTATCATTAAATATAGAATCTATAAACTATATTATACAAATAAATTAGTGAACTCCAATATAGAAAAAAAATCTTAAATCGGTGTGTTGAATAAAGTTGTCATTGATGTCAAACTCTGTATGTATATGTCCTCCAAAGCAGTCCCATTATGGCATAGTGGTTATACATGGCCCTCTTGTGAAGACACTTTGTGATGTACACATATTGATAAAAACCCTAAATAAGTCTCTAAGGTTTCCCCTAAGAATTGTTGAAATAAAAGGTGAAGAAACCCATAAACAATGGTGTGTGGTCGACTTTCACATGAGTTTGGTGTTACATGAACCATGGTGGAGAAGGCCCTAAAGAGTTCCCAAATTTGGTCCGAAGCAAGTTGGTGTGAATCTTGAAGTGCCCCCAAAATAATAACGCTTTGTTGACATGACCTGGAAAGATGTGGTACTTTGTCCCATTAAACCAATTAAGGCGGTAAGGATCCACGCAAGAAATAATGGTGTATCCACCAAGTATGATGATGTATTCAATCCCTAAGGCCTCCTTTGTAGAATATACTAACTGGTGTTGAATTTTTGACATGAAGTGTCATGATGGATCCTTGAGGTGGGGTTCTAACCCTTGAGATTCCCTTAAAATATGGAGATCCACAAATTAAGGATGAGTTTAACGAGACACTAAAAGAAGCTACTAGAACACGATGAAGTGTATAAATAGAGGGAAAAACATTTCATTTCAATCATAAATCAAGTATTTATTTCTATTACTCATATTTGGAGAAAAAGTGCGAAACATTTTGGAGGAGCAATTTTTGGGCATATTTGAGGATTGAGGAGAGTCACAAAAAATTTCATAACTTTCTCATACAGTATCAAAATTACAAAATTATTGGATCGTTGGAAATATGGTGGCAAGGGATATGGTATGAATATATATAGATACTATTTTGGTTTATATATTGTCTCTTAATATTATAATATTGGAAAAATTATGATTCATGATTGTCGGTTTCTCTTGTGATGACACATGTATTTCATGGATAGAGCTCATCTCGGATATTAGTGTGTGAGCCTCTATATTGGTATATCTCTTTGAAGCCATTATATATGTTATGGGGGATATTATGATGGTCATTTTGCAATAGATATAGTATGGCTCTTATACATGGGTCTCTCTTGTGATGATCATGCCTCTCATGGACTAGGGTCCATCTTGTTGTATTGAAAAGATATGAAGTTTGTACATGTTCTTGCTCTTATCTCTTGCCATGCTTAATGGTGATATTGACATAGACTTTTGGTGCACAATTTATTATGACCATGGCATATATCTTGGTGATTTTTTTTATATACATTAGGGGAGTTTTGAGGTAAAAAATGAGCCTCAAAACAAAAATTGTACCATTAAAATTCGCTTTATAAGAACCAATAGAGTTCAAGATGATGATGTTAGCCATAAGGGTAAAATTTGTAAGATAATGGAGGGAAAAAGAAAATTGATTTTCTCTTATCATATTTTTGTCATATCTCCATATCGGTTCACCCAAATTACGAGTTTGGGGATTCGTTGGATGTGGAATAAATTCTCCATCCAACCCATACCCACAATACATACTTCTGAGGTACCCACGACACCCAAAAATGAAAATTTTGCATTAAAAAATGAATTTTAATATTAAAATACATTTTTTATTGAAAGTTTCATTTTTGGGTGCCATGGGTACCTCAGAAGTATGTGGTGTGGGTGTGGGTTGGATGAAAAATTAAATTACGCATTTAACAAGTCCCCAAACTTGAAATTTGGGTGAACTAATAAGGATATATGCCAAAAATACAATAAGAAAAAAGTAGTTTTTTATTTTTCCCCTCCAAAATTTAGAACTTTTATTTTATTATTTCCCTTATGAGGTCCATTTTAGACCTCAAAACTCCCCTA
The DNA here is from genome assembly GCA_001517045.1 of Pseudotsuga menziesii. NCBI lineage: Eukaryota > Viridiplantae > Streptophyta > Pinopsida > Pinales > Pinaceae > Pseudotsuga > Pseudotsuga menziesii. The sequence goes on from LPNX010946389.1 coordinate 100,861, forward strand.
ATGATCATGGTGATTATCTTGGCATAGTCCATGGTTATATTGTGGTATATGGATCAATTCTTGGAATGTTCAATGTTTTGGAAATGTATATGATGTAAAAGTTGAGGATCCAAATGAAATTGATGGATGATTGTTTCTGGGTGTACACTTGAGGAATGTACAAGTTGATATAATGTGACATATATTGAGACAATATGACATTGATTGTGGCATTGTGACATTGACAATGACATTGTGACAAAGAAATTGATTATGTCATTTAGACAGAGATACAATTATTGGGGCATTGTGATAGAGATAGTGATTGTGAGAGGTTGACATAGGTAGTGATACAATGATATAGGCTGAAATTGATAGTAATACAAGAAGATGGACATTGATACAAGAATAGGGACAATGATATAGGAACATGGGCAGTGATACAGGTATAGGTGCAAGTTGTTAGAGATAGTGATACAATGATCATTACAATTTTTTCTTCTATTCATATTAGGGAATTAGGATGGGGAAAGGATAGGAGATTGCATTCTCCTTCAGGTTCTTGTATAATCATTGTGATTTGGTTCTCATGGAGGATTGGATTCCTAACTATAACTGGATCATGTGATCTTGGGGGTTTGTATCCTCCTTTTAGTTGGAGCTTATCAACTAGGGGGATGGAAATTCTTTCTAGTTGGTGCTAAAAATTTAGGGAGTTGAAGATTCCTTCTAGTTGGTGCTAGTAAACATGTTAAATGCAATATTTATATTATAAAAAACTTCTTTGGTGGTTTTCTCCCATTTGGGTCTCTACATTAAATCTCGTGTGCACTGTGTATGATTTTTTATGTGATGATGAATGATATTGTTAATAGTTAATGTTACATGTTAAAAGTGGTAAAAAGTTCCCAATACTAATTCACCCCCCCTCTTAATATTACTGAATATTCCAATAATTGGTTCCAGAGTAGGTTCCTTCAAGACAATTTAACCTTTGTGTTAGCACCATTTGTGGGCTAAGTAATTGGTAAGGGATTTGGCCAGTAAAAGGAGGAATAAGGTTTGTAAATTTCCATATCATAGGACCTTAAAGAATGTTGATGTGGGTTTGCATATGTTTGAAGAGACATTTCTAGATTATAAAATCCAAATACTTGAGAAATTCTAATTTTTTGACCTTGAAAATGCATGTAAATGAAGAAATACACTCTTGGTTGAAACATGACAGGGAATAGACGCAATGGATGCACAACGCAGAAGATCAAAGGCTGTAAATAATTTTTTCCAAGGAAAAATTGGGAGCAGAAAGGAGAAAAAAACAAGTTTCGGGTGTAAAGAGTGATTAAAACTGACTTCTGCTTCCTTCGGTTCGAGATTGAATGACCCGAAAAGTTTCCCCCAAAGATCAACGGTCTAGCAAAAGGAAGAGGCAGAAAATGGAAATAGTTGGTTATAAAAGGTTGTAAATCCTCCTTCCGCCTTCTGTACTTCGATATCTGTCGGTTAGGGAAGACTTCCGCACAAATCAATGGTCCCAAAAAAGGAAAGAGTGGAAAAGGGAGAATCATAGTCGTGAAAGATGGAAAATCCACCTTCTGCTAAAGGAAAAAGTGGAAAAGTGGGAGCGAAAAGATCAAAATCAAATTTTGAAGAAGTTAAAATCTTGATTTCCACTTTCTGCAATTTGAAGACTCGACAACTTAGAGGGCTTCTACCAAAGATCAATGGATAAAAAAATAACAAAGGGAAGAGATCAAAAAGCGAAAAAACCAAAGGATTTGGTTGTGAAAAGTTGAAGTTCCTCTTTCTGGGATCCGCTAGGTCGATGGTCTGAGAGTTACTGTGAAGCTCAACGGTCTATAAGAGAGCAGAGGGGAAAAGATTAGAAAGAGGAAAACATATGAATTAGGTTGTGAAAATTTGAAGTCCCATTTTTCGTGATACGCAATATATATGGTTCAGGGGGATCATGCACGAGAGCAACGGTGAAGAAAGGAATGAGAAAGCTGGAGGCAGAAACATAAAATTTATCATTGTGAAAGAGGAGATCCTCACTTCTATTTTTCACATCCCCCAAACTTGATCTCATATCAACAATTGAGAATAAATATGACGGATATCAATGGCGAGGAAAGAAAAGTGTGAAATGGGGAACATCGGAAATCAGAATACACAATATTTTGGTTGATGAAAAGTATAAGCCCGGTTTTCACTTTCTAGAAACCTCAGATCAACAGTGGGGGAGGAATGTATCTGAGATTGATGGTGTGGAAAAGAGGAAGATGTGCACAAGGTAAGAAGACTTCCCGCTATGTGGAAATAGGTAGGCCCCACATCTTTCAATGTCCCATATCACCCTTGATCTTATATCTACGATAGAGGTTGATTTCTCTGATACAACATGCATGTTGAAAGTCAGAAGAGAGCCTACACGATGAGAAACATGCATGAATGACATGTCTCCTCCCCATTGGATATCATGCTCTGAAATCGAAGATGCAATGGTCACCCTATGAAGCGTGATGGTGCATTTTTTCAATGGTGTATATCTAATAATGGTCAGATCAATGGTCGAAATCCATTCCGCTGATCTAACTTGCATAAAGAAAATAGCTATCCATACGTGCAGAATCATTTAAAGGCCTGCATGTTTCGATGGCCAAGATTAAGGATAACGTAAGATCAATGGTGAAGGTGAATTTCGCTGATTCAACAAGCAAGAATTAATGAACAATTGAAATCAACGAAATTGGGTACAAAGTGTAGGTTTTGACAGCCTAGATCAATGACAGGAAGAGATCTACGATTGAGTTTTATTTCATAGGCAGAAGATGCAAGGTAGTTTTGAATCTATTGCAAATCATCGAAGGTGCTTTGAGCCATCATTTTCATCTAGTAGGCATGGTTCTGGGTGTCTAATTTTCTATTTTTTCCATCATGCGCATCCCAACATGCTTTCTTGTTTTATTTATGATCATGGAGAATCTGTCAGATTAGAATTTGTTAGGATTGATTCCCTATTTTGTAACTAATTTTAGGTTTTCGATGTTGGTCTTGGGGGCCTTTTAATTCTATAAATATACCCTCAATAGAGGAAGACACGGTTGGAACTTGGGAGTTTCTGGGTTATGTATATTTGAGATCTTCCCTTAGTACAAATGAAAGAGCCGAATGTGGGCTTGTTGCTACAAATATTCTTGTGTATTTCATAGTTACAATCTGTAATTTCCTTTCTTATATGTATGTATTCTTGTTAAATTTTCCATTATGTTTTCTTTCATATCTGGAATGAGTTTTTAATAGTTCAGAATTCATACATGTTTATGCTCTGGCTATTGTTTTCAGATATCCACCAATCCTTTCAACCAAGTTAATGCATAATTCATCCTTTTAGTGCTCTATGTTAATGGACTATCATTCTTTCTTCTTTATCATCATACCAACAACATTATAAATGCAACTAAGTGCTACCTTGCCTTTGCATAATTTAACTTGCAAAATGTTTTGTAATTCATGAATATTTGTTGAGTCCATAGCCAAATGTATGCTTGGTTTGTTTCAACCACAAACTCAATCTGAATTTTGTTGTATTTTTATATCTTGCCCTATTAGAAATATGTGAGAGATCCCCCTCTAGAAAGGAAGAAGCCAAATCCCTTTCTTAAATTGGTTATGTAGTTACCTTGGGATTTACCTTCCACAACATTGGGTACAATTCAGAGTGCTAACAAATTAGCGTCGTTGTCGAGGACAAAAGTAAAAATCAGCCCTAGGATAAAGACATTGTTTTAGTTCTATGACTTGGTTGAGCAGCCAGTCATAAACACATATAGGTTGTATATGCTCTGGTGACTCCACTCAAATATTCTGGGAAGTGACTCCACTAGGGAGACTGGTGGCCAGAAGGATCGATATGGGGAGGAGGGTTCAAATATTCCCTGGGTATGAATGATGGAGTTTTAGATCTGACTGTTGGTGGTGAACAATGGTCAAACATCAAGAAGGTTGTGCATCTTTCACCTTGTGAATCCATCTATGAAGAATCCATTCCTCATAATGTTCTAGGGAAGCTCCACTATAAAAGGGGGTTGCAAAGTTTTAGGAGTTGATTCACTTTCTCCATCATCAAGATGAGGTCTAGGGCTATAAGGTATTCTCCTATGAATCTTGCTTACATTCTTGGTTTTCCAAATCGAATACATCATGTATATTAGTAAGCATATCTTCCAAAATTCAAATATCAAAAGGGTGATGATGCTACCATTCATTTGTTTAGATTTCATAAGCATATACATAAGTTGGGAGTTAGATTGCATGAGGATTATTTAATGAAAATATTCAGGACTAGTTTAGAAGGAAATGCAAGGGCATGGTAAGAGGGATTTCTAGTTGGGAGTTTATCCTCTCTTAAGTACTTTCATACAATGTTTCATGAACATTTCAAAGGTCAACATCCTTCTTTGCTGTTACTTCAAGATTGTTGCACACATGAAAAATATTTCATTGGAAATTGGAAAGACATATATGGTGATGATCAGTGTATGGATGACAATATTTTAGAAATATTTCATGAATACTCAACTCAAAAAGAAAGAAAAACTAGTTTCCATGATATGCAAGAAAATTCCCATCAGTTGGTAATGTCTACCTTGACTGAAGTTGACATAATCCAAGGCTCTGTCTCAACCAGCTATATCTATTTTCTTGAAACTGATGATAATTTACAGAATTCTTGTCATTCTCTGTGTGACCAAGAAAGAATTTGGGATTGTAAATCAAATATTTCCTTATATTATTCAGCCCCTAAAATTTTGTCAGAAGAAGAGGATGCCCCTGTTCAATCAGAAATACCCCTTTTGCAACAAAAATTTCTTCAAAGACAGAATGTGCTTTATGAAGAATGTCATCATCCTATTACAAACCCTTTTAATGATGGTTTTAAAAATTATTTTAGTCCACCTGTGACTGATGAGTATGAGTAGGACTACTTGGATGTTATTACTAAAAAACCACCTGTAGATTTTGTAAGTTCAAGGCCTGTTAATGAAGAAAATTCCATTTCAATAAAAGTTCAAAAGGCTAAAACAAAGAAGATAGTGAGTGCGTTGAAAGTGACAGTTTTCCTTTGTGTTATGCTTCTTTTGAATTGCTGAGATATATATGTAAAATATCTAAGCAAGCACAAAATTTTGAGAATATGAAATTTTCATAAATAGATAATGAAAAGGGAAAACCGTCATGCCATCAATCTCATCCTATGGAAGAAACAATACTTTTCCATTAGGGGTTAAATAAAAAAGAAGAACATGGGAAGGGTGAAGAACTAGAACCTGCCATTCATTCCAATCCTTCTTTTGATGAGGAAGAATATAATCAACCTAGTGATCCACATGAAGAGAGTCATCCTAATTTTCCTTCTGAAGAGTGCAATCAACATGTTGAAAACTATGTTAGTGATATTTTTAAAGAAGATTTCAACATGCCTTTATATTATGAATGTGAGGATGGTCACTTAGATGATGCACCTCAAGCAACATACTACAATAATGGATTGGATCACCAAGAAGAAGATGAGGACTCCAAATGGGATACTTCTTTATGTTTTTTAGATTCAGAAATTATTTTGCTTGATTCTATGGAAAAGAACAATGATATTTTCTCTGAAACATTTGTAAGGAATAAGGTTTTAATTTATGATAGTTCAGATAAAGAAGTTGATGTCTCATTTGCAAATTGTCAGGAACATTCCCTGCATGGTTTTCTTGAAGAGCATTTTGGTAGGGTTCTAGAGGAGAAGCAGTTTGAGCAGCATTTTCATGACATGTACATAACAAAAAAATTTGTAGGTTTTCATGATCTAGTAGAAGAATACATGGAGAAGCTTTGCAATGGTAACAGTTGGTTATGTCTCCACACTACAGATCAATTTATTTATCATAACCTTTTTCCATTAAGTCTTTCATTTATGTTTTTTATCCAGCATGAGGAGAAAGTTTGTTTATGGGATCATTTGCTTGATTGGCTTCTTGGAAGTCAAAAGTTACTTGATTGGGAAGTGATGCTCAGTAAATAGGTGAGGTAGGTGTGAATAAGCTTGACATGGTGAGCATTTATTTCAGTAAATTTTTCAGTTTGTTTCAGCATCAGTTTTTTTTTTTTTTTTCAGGGCATGTTGGGAATTTTCAGGAAATCTTGGGAGCAACCCAATTGATTTGGAACCTGGTCTATAGGGTTATTTGCTACCTTGTAGGGAGGACATCATCTGGAGTTGCCACCAGTTGTTAGCACCATTTTTGGGATAAGTATTTGGTAAGGGATTTGGCCAGTAAAAGGATGAATAAGGTTTGTAAATTTCCATATCATAGGACCTTAAAGAATGTTGGTGAGGGTCTGTAGATGTTTGAAGGAACATTTCTAGATTTGAAATGCCAAATACTTAAAAAATTCTAATTTTTTTACCTTCAAAATGCATGTAAATGAAGAAATCTGCTCCTAGTTGAATGATGATAGGGAATGGATGGCTTGGATGCACAGCACAGAAGATCAAAGGCTGTAAATCATTTTTTCCAAGGTAAAATCATGTAGCTTTGTTTGTACCCCAGGTTTACTGTACACTCCTTCCATGGTATTAGGTTAACCGTAGTATTTTCCCATGGTATTTTTCCCCTATAAAATAAAGCATTGTAACACGACTGTGTATGGTATTGTATTGTAAGAGAGACTGCGAGAGCACGAAGAGGAAGTGCAGCAGTATTTTTGTAGGTTGTATCCCTTCATCTTTCTGGACTATAATAAAAGGATTGACAATTTATTTGTGGATGGAGCCCATCATTTGGGTGAACCACATTATATCTGTGTCTCTATGTAATGTGTTTAATGTGTTTTTCATCTTGTTTAATGATTTAAATGTATATTTGTTATTGCTCTACAATCCTATTTTCTAACAATTGGTACCAAAGCCAAAAGGTCTATTTGGCTGGTAAACTCGCAGGAAAGAAGGGTTCCTAGTTCGATTGGGAGCAATGGTGGAAGAGGGAAATTTTAGAGTCGAGAAATTTATTGGCCAAAACTATCAGTTATGGAAGATGCAAATGGAGGACCATCTGTACCAGAAGGATCTGTACCTATCATTGGGTAGAAAAGCAAAACATATGGTGGCTATGATGGATGAAGAATGGGAGGTTCTTGATATAAAGGCACTGGGAACAATACAACTGTTCCTGTCTTTGTCGGTGTCTTTCAATATTTCAAAAGAAAAAACAATGAAGGGAGTGATGAGCACATTGGGTAATCTCTACGAAAAACCATCAGCTTCCAACAAGGTATTTTTAATGAAGCATTTATTTAATATGAAGATGTTGGAAGGTGGATCTGTTGCCGATCATTTAAATGAGTTTAATACACTTAATAGTCAGTTAAGTTCTATAAACCTAAACTTTGATGATGAGGTTAGGGCTCTTATAATCTTGTGCTCATTGCCAGAAAGTTAGAATAGTTTGGTCATGGTTGTAAGTAACTTTGTCCCTAGTTCAAACACTCTTATGTTTGATGATGTTGTTGGTGTTATTCTTAGCGAGGAAATGCGAAGAAAAAGCACATGTGAGACATTAGGTAATGCGTTGACCATGGAGAGTAGAGGGAGAAAAAATGAGAGAGGAAGGAGCCCATGAAATTGTGGCAAGTCTAAAAAGGGAAAATCCAAGTCCAGATTCGAGAAAATAGAGCATTGGAACTATGGTAAGAAAGGACATATGAAGAAATACTGCAGAGCACCAAAGAAGAAACGTGATAGGAAGCAAGAGACTACTTAGGAAGCGAATGTAGTAGGTGATGTGTTACAAGATGCGTTGATTCTTGCATTGGATAATACTAGTGATTATTGGGTAGTATATTTATAGGATTCATGTCATGCTACACCCCATAGGGAATTCTTTCATGATTATGTTCAAGGTGATTTTGGACATGTTTTATTAGGGGATGATGAACCATGTAAAATTGTTGTAAAGGGAAAGGTATGGATTAAGTTAATCAATGGAAGTGAATGGATGCTAAAAGATGTAAGGCACATTCCTAATATGAAAAGAAATCTGATCTCTATAGGGAAGTTGGGAGATGGTGATTGTTTTTCTACATTTGGAGAAACGTGGTGGAAGTTCACTAAAGGATAAATGGTAATAGCAAAAGGAGATAGGATAGGTACGTTATATTTATGTCCTCATAATACTAATTATTCTATCTTTGTAGCTTCCACAAAAATAGGTGTGAGGTTGTGGCATCATAGGCTTGGCCACATGAGTGAGAAGGGGATGCAGATTCTCCACTCAAGGAAACTGCTTCCAGATCTGAAGTAGGTAAGTTTGGAATTCTATGAGAACTGTGTTTATGGAAAATAGAAGAGAGTTAGTTTTCTCAGGGTTGGGAAACAAAAGAAGAGTGAAAAGTTAGAGCTTGTCCATACAGATGTATGGGGACCATATCAGGTACAATCTCTTGGTGGCTCTTGTTATTATGTTACTTTTATTGATGATGCAACTAGAAAAAGTTGGGTTTATTGCATTAGAAATAAATATGATGTGTTTGATACTTTTAAGAAGTGTAAAGCTTTGGCTAAGAATGAGATAGGAAAAAGGTTGAAATGTCTTAGATTTGAGAATGGAGATGAATACTACAGCAAGGAGTCTGACAATTACTATTCACAGAGAGAAGATGGTCCTCAAAACACCACAAGAAAATTGTGTTTCATAAAGGATGAACAGAATGATCATGGAGCGTGAAAGGTGTACGAGATTGCATGCGGGGTTTCCCTTATAGTTTTGGGATGATGTTGTAAACATTGTTGTTTATTTAATAAATAGAGCGCCTTCAAGTGCTTTGGATGGTGGGATACTAGAGAAGGCATGGACAGGTAAATAGGTAAAATACTCATTTCTGAGAACTTTTGGTTGTGAAGAATTTGTCCATATTGATAAAGATGATAGAACAAAGCTTGAAGCTAAATCCAAGAAATGTACCTTTATTGGATATGGGGTTGATGATTTTGGTTATTGTTTATGGGATTATGGAAAACAAAAAATCATTAGGAGTAGAGATGTAGTATTCAATGAAAAGGTTATGTACAAAGATCAGTTACAGGGAAAGAAAGTGGAAAAGGAAAACCCCGAATACATAGTACTTGATGAAATCAAAGAAGATGAAGTTCCAAAGGCACGAGAAAATCAAGAACAACAGCAAGTACCTAAAACTTCTGCAACTCTAAGAAAATCTACCAGGTTAAGTAGACCCACTAAATGATTCTCTCCTTCACTGTATTATTTATTGATGACTGATTTTGGTGAACCAGAATGTTATGAATAGGCAATGAAGGTAGAAACTATAAATAAGTGGTATCAAGGCATGAATGACGAGATGGAAAAATTGGTAACAAACTAGACTTAGGATTTGGTTCAATTGCTTGCAAAAAAAAGGGCATTGTAGTATAAATGGGTTTACAGGTTGAAGGAAGAAGATGGAGGCAAGAAGCGGTACAAGGATAGAATTGTTGTAAAGGGGTTTGCACAAAAGAAAAGTATAGACTTTGATGAAATATTTTCTCCTGTTGTTAAAATGACTTCAATTAGAACTATTTTAAGTCTAGTGGCGGTAGAATATTTACATCTTGAATAGTTGGATATAAAAACAACCTTTCTCCATGGGGATTTGGAGGAAGATATTTATATGTAGCAGACACAGGGGTATGAGGTCAAAGGGAAGGAGAATTTGGTTTGCAGGTTGAAGAAGAGCTTGTATGGCCTAAATCAAGGTCCAAGGTAGTGGTATTTAAAGTTTGATAAGTTTATGATAGAACACGGTTATGATAGATGTCATTCTGACCACTATGTTTATTTCAAGAGGCTAGATAATGGAAGATATATTATCTTGTTATTTTATGTGGATGACATGCTTGTTGCAGGGTCTAACATGCAGGATATAAATGTGCTCAAAAGAAAACTAGCTAAATCATTTGAGATGAAGGATTTGGGTGTTGCAAAGCAAATCCTTGGTATGCGAATAACAAGAGACATGAAAAAATCACAAATTGACATTTTCTCAATGTGAGTACATAGAAAAGGTGTTCAAGAGGTTTAGAATGCAGAATGCTAAACCATTTATTACACCTTTAGCCATCCATTTCAAACTAAGTAAGGATATGTGTCCAGATACACAGGAAGAGATAGATTACATGTCTAGGATTCTCTATTCATCAATGGTAGGAAGCTTTATGTATGCCATGGTGTGCACAAGACCAAATATTGCACATGTAGTGGGAGTTGTGAGCTGGTATATGAATAGGGAATCTTGTATTTGGAAAGAAATACAGTGGATTATCTGGTATTTGAGAGGCACCACTTCTCATGCATTATGTTTTGGAGGTTCAGACACTGTTCTACAGGAATATGTTGATGCATATATGGCTGGTGATAAAGACAGTAGGAGGAGAACCATAGGGTATGTGTTTACTATGGGTGGAAAAAAAGTAAGCTGGATTTCAAAACTGCAACAGGTTGTTGCACTTTCAACAATGGAAGAAAAGTATGTTGCTTCTACAGAGGTTAGTGAGGAGATGATTTGGTTGCAGATGTTCATGGAGGAATTGGGTAAGAAGTAGGTGAATAGTAGGATGTATAGTGACAACCAGAGTGTCATTCATCTTGCAAAGAAATCATCCTTTCATTCGAATAATAAACATATATAGCTCAAATAACACTTCATAAGATATGTTTTAGATGAAGAACTGTTAAAACTAGAAAATATACATACTAGCCAAAATCCTGGAGACATGTTGACAAAGGGAGCAACCAAAGAGAAACTAATTTCCTGCTTGGTTTCTATTGGCCTTCAAGGATGGAGGTAAAAATAAGAAATTTTCCAAGCCCAAGGTCCAGAGCATAGTCCAGCAAGTGCAGCAGCGGTGGAGTTGTTGTGATCAGTCTCCAAGTGGGAGATTGTTGGTTATGGAGCCTAATCTGTAGAGATATTATTGAGTAGTTGTGTTTGTACCCCAGGTCTACTATACACTCCTTCCATGGTATTGGGTTAACCGTAGTATTTTCCCATGGTTTTTTTCTCCTATAAAATAAAGCATTCTAACACGGTTGTGTACGGTGTTGTATTGTAAGAGAGACTATGAGAGCGTGAAGAGGAAGTGTAGTGGTATTGTTGTAGGCTGTATCCCTTCATATTTCTAGACTATAATAAAAGGACTGGAAATTTATTTATGGACGTAGCCTATCGTTTGGGTGAACCACGTTATATCTATGTCTCTCTGTAATGTGTTTAATGTGTTTTTCATCTTGTTTAATGATTTAACTATATATCTTTTATTGCTCCGCGGTCTTGTTTTCTATCAAATTGAGAGAGAAAAGGAGAAAAAAGCAAGTTTAGGGTGTAAAAAGTGGTAAAACCTGACTTCCGCTTTCCATAGTCCGAGATCCGATGACCCAACATGTTTCCGCCAAATATAAATAGTCCAACAAAAGGTGGAGACGGAAAATGGAAAAATTTGGTTATAAAAAGTTGCAAATCCACCTTCCATTTTCCGCAGTGTGAGATCCAATGACCAAGGAGGACTTCTGCAAAAATCAACAGTCCAGAAAAAGGTAGGAGCAAAAAGGAGGAAGTGTAAAAGGATGAATCATAGTCGCAAAAGTTGGAAAATATGCCTTCCATTTTATGCTAAAGGAAGAAGTGGAAAGGCAGGTGAAGAAAGATCAAAATCAAACTTCGAAGAAGTTAAAATCCTGATTTCCTCTTTCTATAGTCTGAAGATCCGATGGCTCAGAGCGCTTCCACAAAAAATAAATGGCTCAAAAAAGAAAAAAGGGTGAAGATTGGAAAGGGGAAATACCAAATTATTTGGTCATGAAAGGTTGAAGTTCCACATTACGTGATCCACCAGAACAATGATCTGGGAGTTATCGTGAATATCAATGATCCAAAAGAGAGCAGAGGGGAGGAGATCAGAATGTGAAAAACATAAGAGTTTGGTCATGAAAAGTTGAAGTCCCGCTTTCTACTATCCGTAAGATCTAAGTATTAGGGGGATCCCGCACAAGCTCAACGATGCAGAAAGGAATGAGAAAGAGGAAGGAAGAAACATAAAATTTAGCATCATGAAAGAGGAAATCCATAATTTTGTTTTCTGCAAGTTGAAAACTTGATTTTAGATCAATGGATGGAAAAAATCTGATGGATATTAATGATGCAGATAGAAAAGGGATGCATGGGGAACATCGTGTTATGACTCTAGGAAAGTCCTCTAGGTTGTTGCTTGAGGATGTCTGGTAACTTAAATTTTTTTTTAGGTTTTTGATATGGATCAAGCTAGATAACCTATATAACCTCCCACTCTCAAGACATGCATGAGGCTCACTCAATCACAAGGCTTTTAGTTACAACTTGTTCAGTAGTTTGACAAAAAGGTGCAGGAATGGAGAACTCACCAAACTAGTAGACTTACACGCATAACACATGCATACAAATGGCTAAAACCTAACAAGGATGGTACTTATCAATCAAATTGCATAAACTTACCAATAGGATGACAACTATTGGCTTTTAATCAACTTGAAATCACCTAAATGCACATTCAAGGTTAAGTACAGTAATGAAAAAGATGATGGCTGAACAAATCACAACAAAAGAGCTCATATTATGAATAAACTAGATGAGACACTTGCTAATAGTATGGGCTTATAAATTTCTAGATTTGAACCTTTATTAATCAAACAATCATGGGATTTATAGCCTCTTACAAAACTTACAGATTCTGAAAATCCGATCCGTTTACATAAAAAATAATTGAAAGTAATAGTTTTTCTAGATTAGGGCTTCAAACCCTTGCTAATTGTTTGTTTATCTAATGCAAAGATCTATTTCACTGGGTTATCTTTTAATGACTAAAGTGATAGATGATAACCACCACTGCTGGGTTTCTATGAAATTACTACCAACAGCCAGTGTCTCCGTGTTTACTGAAGTAATTTTCCTCATTTAATCCACTAGATTTTTATTTATCTTGTCGTTGCATATTCGGCACTCCAAGTCACTATTTTTCTGTCGTTTATCACCATGGTCGCTAATCGAAGGATTTTTCCTCTGTTCTATCGGCACCCTAAGTCTCTTTGTTCTTGCAGTGTTGGTGCTCCTTAAATCACCAACGTTGCGACTTCTTCTTCTTTTATCCAATCTGTGCTCCTAATACCAACGTATCAATGCTCTTTATAACTGATACATCGACGATCAAGAGCTGTAGTAAATAATGCATCGAAACCTTTATCTTAACATTGTCACAGTTTTGGAGGTAAAACGAACTAAATTTAACCCTGGTAGAAGTTGATTGATGATGTGTGAATCAGACCTTTAGTCTCTTGTGCTACCGACACTATGGAGGAGTTTAGTATTAAATTCATTGATTTGTAGTTCTCGGATTTTCCAATCGCCGATCATTTCTCCTTGTTGCGCTACTAGAATGCTTTTCTGTCAATTGATCAGAAGCCTTGTCTATTTGTCTTCTACAGTTTCATCCCCTTAGCTGACTATCTCATCAATACCTTAGTGTTTTCAAATCCTGAACTACTTTCATCACTATCAGAGGTGAGTAGGAGTTTCCATCAGAGCCTTTAATCATTCTCTTATCCGTAGTTGTGGCTCCTTAGTGGACTATTTTGCTGACGATTAGTGTTTACAATTTTTGCCACGTAGTCTTTAGTTAATTCAATCAGTGATGACTTTCTGTTATGTGCTATTGGAATGATTCTTGCCAGATCGCCAAAATGTTCATTACATCGCGGAACCCATAGTCTATCTCTCCTACATAGTTGCGGCGCTGTAGTGAACTAAAACTCTGCAACGTTAGTCCCTTGATCCTCCAATCGCCAAAATTTTATGTTGTGGTGGAACCCGTATACAGTTGGTTTCCCACCATTTCGGCACAGTAGTGGACTATTGTGCCGACGATTAGTGTCTTCCTATGTCGACACTGTGGAAACTCTTCAGCTTTATCTTGATGATCTGTAGTCTCTAGCCTTTCTAATGTTGCGGCTCTGCAGTGAACTATTTTGTCGTTGGTTAGTCTTTAGCCCCTCCGATCGCTGATGTGTTCATCTATCATCATGCTATCAGAATGTTTCTTGTCATTGATCAGAAGTCATAGTCAATTTTCTTCCCACCGTTTCGACTTCACAGAGGACTAATTCACTAATGGTTAGTCTGTAGTTCTCTAATTGCCGACGATTTCCTCTTCGGGGAAGCCGTAGTCTGTACTTATTCCACAATTTCAGCATCGTAGTGGACTAAATCACCAATCCTTTGTCTTTAGTCCTTCTGATCGTCGATGATTTCTATTGATTGATCAGAGGCCTTATCCATTTTTCCTTATCCATTTCGACACCTTTGGGAACTAGCTTGTCGATCTATAGTCTTTAAAACCTTTGATTGTTGTTTAGAAAATGCTCTGATGGCAGTGAAAAGTTTATCAATATGCCTAACTGCCGAAGGGGTCTTCCACCTACTATTTATCTTCCATATTTTGGTGGTTAATGAGATGTTCTGATCCTCTCCCAAGCCATCGAAAGCTACACTTGTGAAATTTTCATCCAAATAAAAAACAGAGGCTTTCAAATTTGTCAGTGACCTTCATATCCTTCATACTCTCGAAATGAATTATTTTGTGTGAACTAAATATAAATAAATTTATTTGGCAGATAACATCTGGCTCCTACTCGGGGATGGGAACCTCCCTGTGAGGTCCCAAGAACCCCAAACCAAAATTCCTTTCCTAAAAAATAATAATTAAAGCTATCTTCTAGTGTTCCATTGGGCATGGAGTCATTTGTCTTCTATAACTGATCTGTTGCACCTTTCCTGTAGCCTGCTTTGCTTATTCATGAAAACAACTGAAAATGACCTAGCTGCTCATATTAAGAGTTTATTTTCCTATCTACTCCTACTCCTAATTTTAATCAGTAGATACTTCTTATCATGTTACATCATGCTTCCAGTGAAGCTAGGTCAGAAGCTAATCTGCTGAACTTATCCCTAATCTTGACCCAAAAAATAAATGAAACCCTAGCATGTAGCAATGTAGTTTTGAAGGGTGTTGGAACGAGCCATCTTCTAAAAAAATTATTTTGATATCTACACTACTTATAAGTTCCAGATAGTCAGCAACAGGGTCATAAAAACCAATAGGAAATACCTTTTTATGCTACTGATCATTTCCTTCACTGATGTCAATGTTGAATGTGGACTGCTCAACCTTTGTCTGATAAAAATGCAAGATCAATAGTTGATCTAAATCTTTTTTCTCCTCTTCACATAATCTGAATTCATCATGATGATAGGCTGGCTTATCACAGCTAGCAATTTCCTCTTCCACAATAATATCTTTGTAGGATATACCAACACTAAAAAGATATGTATTAGACTTTTGAGCAGAATATTTGTAACAAGCATTTATCATAGCATTCACACCTTTTTTATCATCTCTCTGCTGAAAAGAGGAACTAGATGAATTTTGCGTAAACAATAAGTCTTCACAAATTTTAACCTCTTCTTCCTCATCACACTGTTTGTTGGATATAGGAGCTTCAAGATAATATCCTAATGACAGAGATGAAGGCTCTTGTATAGGAGTATCAACAATAAAATTTTGAAACAGATCTGGAAAAATATTACCTAGTTCCTTGTCCTGATTTGAAGCCACCTGTTCATAAGGAGAAGGAAGATCTTCCTAATGTTCTAGTTGGAGATTAGATAGTCCTTGGAAATATTGCTCCTCTTGGTTACTGCAAGTTTCCTTGATTTGCAAATCTAGAAACTGTGAGCTAGCCTGATTGATTTCCATGATCATTTGACTAGCAGAAAGATAATCATTTCCATGTGTAGTTAAGGAAATCAATTCCTCAGATTCACCATAATCAGATTTAACGATGGTAGGAAAACCTTCGACTCCTTTGTAATTCGTTTCTAGTTTATGTTTATGGGAAAGTACCTCATTGTGAAAATCATAAGAGAGATGAGGTAGCTCTCGAGGGATATATTCTTCTCTATTGACCTTTTCATCCTGAGAATGCAACTTATATTCTTCACAACAATTATCGAATGCAAACTCATCTAAATAGTACCTTTTACAGTGCTCAGTGAATGCTCGGTGAAAATCTTTCAATGATGAAATACTAGAAAGAGGAAAAAAAAATACCACCGCCGAGCATCACCATATAATGAATACATGAACATCTTCATATGAAATTCTTCATGCTGCTGATCTAATATCTCCATGAATTTGTGAAACTTGAGGAGGTGTTCTGCAGGATTGTCTTCTTCCTCCTCTTTGAAGGTAGGTAAAAAGTCTCCCCTTCGGATATATCAGGTACTAGATGTGGGAAACCAGGAACGGAAAAGAAGTCAAGAGATGAAAACCTCCAATCCAAAAGAGCAGCAAAATACTTTTGACCTCTCAATATTGTGGAGTCACCACTGAATTCGTCTTTCATGGAGTCGCCTGGGATGAGATCTTCACAAGGAACAGTGCTTGAAGATGCCCAAACCCTAACTAAATATTTTTTATTTTTTATTTTTCCTAGGAATTAAGAGCTTCAGCAGAAGAAATAATAGCAGAAAGATTTCTTGAAATACCTGATGTATTTGTTTGTGCAGCACTACTGGCCTGTCTTAGTAAAGCCCTAGCTCTCCTCAAGATTTCTTCTGGATCTGAAACGGGTGTTGTTGGTAGCCCCTTTGGTTTTGCTCTGGTACTTGGTATTCTTGAAGCCACCTTTTATCAATGGAGTCGCCAGATAGATGATTAAAACTGTGATAATGTCCAAGCCTTGTCTATCATCAAAGCATGGATCTATGTCATCTCCCACAGAATCTGAGCTTCAATCTCCTCTCCCTCGCAACGGCGCCACTTTGTTATCACTCCAAGAAACTCCTCTAGGTTGTTTCTCAAGGATTCCTGGTAACTTAAACTATTTTTTGGGTTTTTGATATGGATCAAGCTGGATAAGCTATATAACCTCCCACTCTCAAGACATGCATGAGGCTCACTCAATCACAAGGATTTTAGTTACAACTTGTTCAGTACTTTGACAAAAAGGTGCAAGAATGGAGAAATCACCAAGCTAGCAGACTTACAAGTATAACACATGCATACAAATGTCTAAAACCTGACAAGGATGGTACTTATCAATCAAATCGCATAAACTTACCAATAAGATGATAGCTATTGGCTTTTAATCAACTTGAAATCACCTAAATGCACATTCAGGCTTAAGTACAGTAATGATAAAGAAGATGGCTGAACAAATCACAACAAAAGAGCTCATATTATGAATAAACTAGATGAGACGCTTGCTAATAGGATGGGCTTATAAATCCCTAGAGTTGAACCTTTATTGATCAAAAAATCATGGGATTTATAGCCTCTTACAAAACTTCCAGATCCTCAAAATTTGATCTATTTACATAAAAAATAATTGAAAGTAATAGTTTTTCCAGATTAGGGCTTCAAACCCTTGCTAACTGTTTGTTTATCTAATGCAAAGATCTAGTTCATTGGGCGATCTTTTAATGACTGAATTGATAGCTGATAACCACCACTATTGGTTTGTTGTGAAATTACCGCCAACAGCCAGTGTCTCTGCGTTTACTGAAGTAATTTTCCTTATTTAATCTGTTGGATTTTTATTTATCTTGTCACCACATATTCAGCGCTCCAAGTCTCTATTTTTTCGCTATTTACCGCCATGGTCACTGATTAGAGGCTTTTTCCTCTGCTTATCGGCACCCCAAGTGTCTTTGTTGCCACAGTGTCGATGCTCCTTAGATCACCAACGTTGTGACGAATTCTTCTTTTATCCAATTTACACTCCTAATATCAGTGCATCAGAGTTATTTATAGCTGACACATTGATGATCAGGAGCCGTAGTAAATAATGCATCAAAACCTTTATCTTAACGTTGATGCAGTTTCAGAGGTAAAATGAACTAAATTTAACCCTGGCGGAAGTTGATTGACAATGTGTGAATCAGAGCTTTATTCTCCTGTGCTACCAACACTATGGAGGAGTTTAGTCTTAAATTGATATGTAGTTCTCAGCTATCTCGATCGCTGATGATTTCTCCTTGTTGCGCTACCAGAATGATTTTCTGTCAATTGATCGAAAGCCTTGTCTTTTTGTCTTCTGCAGTTTTGGCCCCTTAGCTGACTATCTCACCCATACCTTAGTGTTTTCAAATCCTGAACTAATTTCATCACTGTTGGAGGTGAGTAGGAGTTTCCATCAGAGCCTTTAATCATTCTCTTATCCGCAGTTGCGGCTCCTTAGTGGACTATTTTGTCGACGATTAGTGTTTGCAATTTCCACCGCGTAGTCTTTAGTTATTTCGATCGGCAATGATTTTCTATTATGCACTATCAGAATGATTCTTGATCGATCACTGAAATGTTCATTACATCATGGAACCCGGTAGTATATCTCTCCTTCCTAGTTGCGGCACTGCAGTGAACTAAAACTACGCAATGTTAGTCCCTTGATCCTCTGATCGCCAAAATTTTATGTTGTGGCGAAACCCGTATTCAGTTGGTTTCCCACAATTGGTACCCTAGTGGACTATTATGCCGATGACTAGTGTCTTTCAACATTGACACTGTGGAAACTCTTCAGCTTTATCTCATCGATCTGTAGTCTCTAGCCTTTCTGACATTGCGGCT
Source organism: Pseudotsuga menziesii (assembly GCA_001517045.1). Taxonomy (NCBI): domain Eukaryota; kingdom Viridiplantae; phylum Streptophyta; class Pinopsida; order Pinales; family Pinaceae; genus Pseudotsuga; species Pseudotsuga menziesii. The sequence goes on from LPNX010946389.1 coordinate 119,594, forward strand.
CCACAGTGAACTATTTCACTGCTAGTTAGTGTTTAGCCACTCCGATTGTCGATGTGTTCATCTATCATCGTGCTATCAGAATGTTTCTTGTCATCGATCAAAAGTCATAGTCGGTTTGCTTCCCACCATTTCAACTTCATAGAGGACTGATTTGTCGATGGTTAGTCTGTAGTTCTCTGATCGCTTATTTATTCCTCTTCTCGTGGAATCCATAGTCTGTAATTCTTTAGCCATTTCGACACCGTACTGGACTAACTCTCCAATCCTTTGTCTTTAGTCCTTTCAATCACTGATGGTTTCTATTGATTGATCGGAGACCTTATCCATTTTTCCTCCATCGTTTCGGTGCCTTTGGGAAATAGCTCATCGATCTGTAGTCTTTAAAACCTTCGATTTCTATTTAGAAAATGCTCTGATGGAAGTGAAAAGTTTAGCAATATGCCTGATTGCCGAAATGGTCTTCGGTGGCTAATGAGATGTTCTGATCCTCTCCCAAGCCACCAAAAGCTACACTTGTGAAATTTTTATCTGAATAAAAAACAGAGGCTTTCAAATTTGTCAGTGACCTTTATATCCGTCATACTATTGAAATGAATTATTTTGTGTGAACTAAATAAAAATAAATTTATTTGGGAGATAACACATCGGAAAGAGGAAGACACGGGATTTTGGTCGATGAAAAGTATAATCTCACTTTCCTCTTTTTGCAGACCTCAGATCAACGGTGGGAAAGGTTTCTATATAATATTGATGATGCGGAAAAGAGGAACATGTGCACAAGGTAAGAATACTTCCCGACATGCGAAAATGGGTAGGCCTCATAGCTTTCAATGGCCTAGATCACCCTTGATCTCAGATCTATGGAAAAGGTTAATTTTACTGATACAACATGCACACTAAAAGTTGGAAGAGTGCCTGTGCGATGAGAAACGTGCGTGAATGATGTGTCTCCTCCCCATTGGATATCGTGCTCAGAAATCGAAGATGTAAAGGTCACCTTATGGAGCATGATGGTGCATTTTTTCAATAGTGTAGATCTAAGAAGGTTCATATCAATGGTGGAAATTCATTTCACTGATCAAACTTGCACAAAGAAAATAACTATCCATATATGTGGAATTGTTTAAAGGTATGTATGTTTCGATGCCTAAGATTAAGGATAAGGTAAGATCAACGATGGAGGTGAATTTCACCGATTCAACAAGAACGTATTAATGAAAAATTGAAATCAATGAAATTGGGTACAAAGTGTAGGTTTTGACGACCCAGATCAATGATAGGAAGATATCTATGACTGAGTTTTTTTTCGTAGGCAGAAGATGCAAGGAAGTTTTGAATCTATTGCAGATCATTGAAGGTTCTTTGAGCCATCATTTTCATCCAGTATGCACAGTTCCAGGTGTCTAATTTTCCATTTGTTTCCTTCATGCACATCCCAACATGCTTTCCTATTTTGTTTATGATCATGGTGAATCTACTAGATCAGAACTTGTTAGGATTGATTCTGTATTTTGTAACTTATTTTAGGTTTTTGAGGTTGGTCTCAGGAGCATGTTAATTCTATAAATATACCCTCAATAGAGGAATATAGGGTTGGAAGCTGGGAGGTTCTGGTTAATTTATATTTGAGATCTACCCTTAGTACAAATGACAGAGCCGAATGCGGGCTTGTTCCTGCAAAGCTTCATGTGTATTTCGTAGTTACTACCTTTAATTTCCTTTCTTATGTGTATTTATTATTGTTAAACTTTCCATTATGTTTTCTTTCATATCTGGAATGAGTTTGTAATAGTTCAGAATTCATACATGTTTATGCTCTGGCTATTGTTTTCAAATATCCACTAATCCTTTCAACCAAGTTTATGAAGAATTTATCTTTTCGGTTATCTTTGTTAATGGACTGTCATTCTTTCTTCTTTATCACCAGACCAACAACATTATGAATATAACCGAGTTCTATCTTGCCTTTGCATAATTTCACCTGCAAATTGTTCTGTAATTCATGAATATTTGTTGATTCCATATCCCAATGTATGCTTGCTTTGTTTCAACCACAAACTCAATCTGATTTTTTTTTCTATTTTTATATCTGGCCCTGTTAAAAATATGTGGGAGATCCCTCTCTAGAAATGAAGAATCCATCTCCCTTTCTTAAAGTGGTTCTGCTCTTACCTTGGGATTTACCTTCCGCAACCTTTGCTACAATTCTGAGTGCTAACACACTGGATGGTAGATTATCATGGAGAAGTATGTAGAATATTCTAAGATTGGATCACCACTATTTGATGGGTTGAATAATTCCTTTTGGAGCGTAAGGATGAAGTTCTTCTTGTAGTCACCGGGAATTGATGTTTGGCAAGCTATAGTAAATGGATACATGACACCAAAGAGAGATCCACCTACAAGTAATTTTGAAAGAATACATTTTTAATGCAATTCAAGGGCCATGAGTGCTATTTTTTGAGGCTTAGAGGGTTCAAAATTTTTCAAGGTTATGCATTGTACCTATGCAAAACAAATATGGGTCAATCTCAAAAATGTGTATAAAGGAAATTCCAAAGTCAAAGGAGCCAAGATTCAAACTTATCGAAGAAAATTTAAACACCTGAAAATGAAGGAAGATGAAGATATTCCAGCTTATTTTCTTCGATTCGATGAAATTATGAACACCATGGGGGGTCAAGGAGAAAATATTGAAAATTTAGTGATATTCCAGAATATTCTCATATCTCTTCCAATGAGTTTTGACCCTAAGATATCATCCCTAGAATAAAGAGAAGATCTAGATACTCTAATTCTAGATGAATTACATGGACTTATTACAACAGATGAAATTATAATAGAACAAGAAAATATGACTAGAAGGGAAGCGCCATTCAATGATTACAAGAAGACAATGAATAACAAGCAAAAATAAAAATCATGTTGGTGTTCAGTTGTAGTGAAGACTCAAATGATAAAGAAGTAGAATTTTTTTTGATAAAGTTAAAGTCAGGAACTGGAAAGTACAAAGGTAAGTTTCCTTTCAAATGTTTTAATTGTGGTAAAATTGGTGTTTTTTCTTTCAAGTTTCCTTATGCAATAAGTTCATATAGTAATGAAGAAAATGAAAAGAAATATCAAAGAAGGAACATGAAATTTGTGAAAAGGAAGAGTCTATATTCTAAGGAGGATAGTTCTTCATCCGATGAAGAGGATGATAGTGATGATGACTCACGAAAATTTCTCTTCATGAATTTATAAGAAAATTATAATGTGATGAGGAAGACTATGTGGATGTAGTATATCTTGAGGAAGAATTGATAATTAGTGTCTTAAGTGAACTAAATAATGAAAGGAATAAAAACAAGTTACTAAAAACTAAGTTGGGTGAATTGAAGGAAATATATGGAAACAACCTTGAAGAGACAAATAATATATTTGTAGATCTAAAAAATCAGTTGGAAGAAGCAAAGGTAATTGATGAAACACTTAGAATAATACCAGCAGAAAAGGAGAATATATAGGAAGAGATGGAAGCATAAATAATCTCTCTCAAGAATGAATTGCAAAAGAAGGAAATCTGACAAAACTTTGTTAATTGCACCAAAATATTGGATGAAATAATTAGCGTCCAAAGGCCATTCTATGATAAATCTGGTCTTGGATACAGACAAGATGATGAGAGTTCAAATTATATGATGACTAAAGTTAAAGACATACACAGAAGTTATGTAGATGTTGTACAAGTTTGCAAGCCTTAGAAATAAGTGACAAACAAGAGTCCTGAAGAACATCGTGCGTGGAAGCAACCATGTGCAGCAACAAAGTTTCAAGATTCTAACATCAGAAGATATGCACCAAGTAGAAGACATTCTATGTCTAGGTACCAAAATATTTACTTTGGCATATGTTATTCTTGCAATAATTTTGGGAATAAAGCAATAAATTGTAGAGCCTATATAAGGGGTAGAAACACATGGAATAGAAATGGCTATGAAAAATTCAGGAATCATGATGAGAAGCCTCATAAAGAATTTGATGGAGGTTACAATAAATTTGGAGCTTTGAATTGTGAAATTTAATGTTACAAATGTAACAACTTTGGACACCCAACAAAAAATTCCAAAAAAAAAATGACAGTGTTGTAAAAGGAAACTAGGAAGTTTTGAGAACAAAAGAGAACTTGGATGATGAAGCAAAAATACTTATAGATTAATGAATATGGAATTTTTTTACAAGCTCATATCAGTACAATTCAATGGTATGTAAATAGCATATGTTTAAATCAAAGTGAGGATCTTGGTCTCCCACAAAGTGAGGATCTTGGTAAAACGTGTCCTTTATATATGATCTCTTGAATCTAACACTTTATTTCTTCATTCTCCAAAAGAGAGTGTCTATTTACTGGGACATTAGGTAAAGGAGCATCGAGTATCAAATCAAATGAATGTTTAACATGGTATTGCATAGGCACCCATTTAGGTGAGGCAAAGATCTATGTATTCTTCTTCAATATTGTCCACTTGCTTCTGTTTTTAAAAATGTGAACACCAAAAATTTTCCACATAGGTCTCTATGGTCCAAACCATAATTATACATCATATTCCCACCATTATTCCCTCCATTTTGACCTTCACAGTTATATTCCACCAAAAATGGTCTAAAACATTATTACTCCTTCCCCCATAAATACACGGAAGTTGGGAATTTATTGCAACATAACCACAGTCTCTCCAAAAATGACCAAAAAACCCTAAAACGAGAATGGGTAAAAAAAATGGACAAATATCACACACAATAAAATACCATGGGTAAGAAAATCCTAGATCATAGTATAAATACATTGTGAAGGTCTCCCCATAACAACTTTTTTTCCATCATCACTTCTGAACTTTTATTTTTCCATAATTCATCACTTCCCACACCTTTCACCACATCTATCCCACATTGAACGTTGAGTTATATTACTGTAACCGTTGATCCCTTTCTCAGTGACAAATCCTTGTTGCATATAAATGGAGACCAAGATCATGGGAGCCTATGGACCATTTCCTCAAATGGTTGCAGTGTCCCAATTTAAAGGTTTTTTTATGGTTTTATTGCATTAGTTAGAGAAAATATATAAAATCATAAAAATCTTTTGTTATTACTTATTGTAAGTCAAGGTTGATAAATCCCTTGCACAATTAACTATACCCTTATATATGAATGATCTAAGGTAGGTTCTTTTGCACGTAATAGATGAGAAATCTCCACTACAGTTTTGAAGACTCCACTGGTTCGATCCCCTTGGAACTCTAGTTTTTAACGTGCTTATGTTGGTTTGTTCTAATCACGTACCTTCAACAGTCACATATATAATCCCCTTATGATAGATATGAACCAGTCTTATCAAATTTCCTCCCCCCCTTGTCCCAAGATTATAGTTTTTTCCTTAAAAAACCTCCAGTTAGGGTTGGATTACACCTATCTCGCAGAAAGCTACGACCTAGGTCACACATATTTTCCTGATAAGCATGACCTACGTCGCATATTTTACCATAACAAGTGAGACATGGACCAAAACTCCATATTAAACTTTTCCAAGATTCCAAAGTAATCCCGATCATTATTGTGACCCAGTTTCATGCGACCTATCACGCGAAAACCCCTGTTTTGTGCAACCTTAGTTTTTATACTGATTTTTTGTCTTAGTCAAGACTACTCACAGATTTGTGTGACCCTAAACGCACCTGTTTCATTGATAGTTGTGACCTATAGTTTTTCCAGTCCTTTGAGGTGTTTAAATCCCTTTCCAGACCCCCTGTCAACCTCTTTTGAAATTATTATAAATTCCTTCCCCCTTGGTGTCCTTTAATTCCTTAAGAGGGATAATCCAAATCTATCATTTGTCTCCATTTTTGTTTATTATGGTAATCAAAGGTTTGAGTGAGTTGATTTTGGAGGAAAAAAGGTAATGTATTATTAAAGGTGTCAAAGTGGCTGGATGGATCATTATTTCTCACTTTATTTTTGTTGATGATATTCCTATTTTTTCCAATGCTTCTCTCTTAAACACATTTTGTAAAGCTATAATAATGAAAATAAATTTTGAATTCTCTTTGATGGATTTTAGGGTTCGGTGGAAAGACAAATATCACAAGCCTTGCCCTTAGCTTATGTATATTTTTATCTAGGAATAAATTACTTAGGTTCTCACTTAAAATCTATTGACTATAAATATCTTGATTTAATATGTTTGTATTAAGAATTCAGATAAAACTTCTCATGTTGTGCAATCATTGACTTTCCAGGTGAGGAAAGTTGATTTTGATAAAATTTGTCCTAGAAATAATTCATGTTTACCTGATCTCTATCTAGATCATGTTCTAAGACAAATTATTGACAATATAAAGAAAACATTCTTCAACTTTCTATGGGCTGACAAAATCAAAAATGAAAATTTTCCTCTAGTAAAATGGTCCAAGATTGCAAGAGATAAATAAATTGTAGGTTGGGACCTAAATAATATATATATTTATTCAATCCCTATAAATTAATATCCCATGGGGGGTTTTAATTCCTATATGTTTTTTTTCCAAAGTCACAAAGAAAAACTAACTTGGAGATATATCTTTTGAATACTAGATTATGCTAGAGCTGAAATCTTTCAAGGGTTCTTCAATAGTAATTTATAAGGGCTTGGTGAAATCATTCCATTACTGGTCCCTAGGTAGATTGAAAGGTAAGTAGAGGGGATATGGAGAATATCATTGGATATGTTTTCTAGTAAACTTTAAATTTTCTCATCCTCTTCTAGATAAGACACACTCTAGAGGATTGTAAACTTGAGCATATATATCTAAGAAAATAAGACCAAGGGATTATTCCATCATTGGTTTTCTATAGATGTCATGTCCCCATCCCAATGAGACTACTAGTTACAAATGTTTCACCCACCTACTTATTCCCTAGGTTGGGGAGGATGCATTAAATCTTGCAATAAGGGAGCTATGAGACCCAATAGAACCTTAGTTTTCCATCTACACATTAAATTGGGTCATACTAATAATAAATATGGAGAAACTAAAGTGGCATTGCTTCATGAAGACATTTGTAGGTTCATGGAGACCTTGGGTGGCTATATTATTCCTTACATATGTCATGAGTTAACCCCAAATTTGAAATTATGAGTAATGGAACATTCTTGGAAGGTGAATAGGTGTGAAGTAGCATGCCATGATCCCAAGGATTCTAATAGGTGAAGAGGTTTCCATGTGTTGGTTTCCCATTTCAATGGAGCTGTAGATCTGATTTATGTTGAGGATTTTATCTGATGTTATATTCTGTTGGATGAGATATTGATCATTTTTTAATGGACTACATTCCTTATTATTTGTTTTCAACCATTTCATCTACAATTTATGAGTTGAAATTAAGCTATTACATGTCAATTCCCTTTAGAAAATATCATTGAATATGAAGCTTTACATCTTTATTGTAGAACTCATAACCACAAAAAATGACATTAATTGAAGTATAATATCAGTCACCATACTCTGTTTGATCATTTAGGAGGGTCGAATAGGATTTGGAGATCCATTTCCGCTCACACCCTAGGGGGAATTTCACCACCATTTACTAGAAATTTTACCAATTCTACTAGAAATCGCGTTGCAGATGTCTATAAACTATTCTAAAGGGACCAGAGATTCCACTGAGTGGTACCAATACTCACCATATCAGTCTCAACCAAATTTGAGACCCTCTTGGGCCATTCGAAGCCCCTATAGTCAGGACTAGTCAATACAATTTTTCCCCAAATTATTCCTTTGTTTGGAATTTTCAAATTGGGTCATTGGAATAGAGGACCTAAAGTTACTTGAAAATATTATAGAAGAATGGTAAACCTATATTTATCTTCTTAAATATGGTTCCATTGTTCTGCAAAACCATGAGGGTTAGTTGAAATGGTTAAGGAAAAAAACTCATGGGTAAGTCATAGATAAATTGGGATATGAGGCTCAAATCAATATGCCGTTAGCAACACATTTGAGAAATGGTAAGGCTTGGTGGTGGTTTTTGATATATATAATCTATCAATGCCTCTTAAAACAATATTTATTTTATGATTATCCCTCTCAAACAAGGTTCTCCTCTAGGACAATTCCCATAAAATATGTTGGAATGGCCCAAATAAGTGTGTCATGCAAACAATATTGTGAAACAATGGATAATATTTTTGTTTCATGTCCTTTCTCAAGATCTATTTCGAAATAATTTTTAATGTTATATGCAATCACATTCATCTGTTCCCAAGGTGGGTAGGATAATTTTCAAAGATGGACAGTTGACAAGCCATCGTTGGAGCATAAATCCTCACCCTGCATCATCATTTGGGGACTTTGATTGAATATAAGTAATATGTTGTTTCCAGACTTATATTTTTCTATTGGGTCGGTAATGCATTCAATTAGGCTCTCATATACAGATAATTGGAATGATACTTCTCAGAAAATACCAAGATCATTATAGAATCCTCATACTAACTCTTGATTCGCCCATAGATTCTTTGATGGGGCCTATCAAGGAACCCCTTATCTAAGTGTGGGGTAGGGTTCATTTTGTACATTTTCTCCTTGCATTATTTTCATTCAAATATGGATTTAGTGTAGGTACAAATAACATATATGGAACTTATTACGTATGGACACTTTTGAAAATAGATGCAAAGGAATAAAAAACCTTGAAGTATTTCTTAACTCCAAATTGATTATATATTGGGCTATTGGAATTTGTTTAGTCTCAAATTTTCTCTTGGACCTATTTTACTTAGAGGTTTGGAGGTAAAGAAGAACATTGATTTCATTTCATTTTCCCACATACATAGGGAATTCAACAGAAAAGTTGGCTCTCTTTCAAAGGATGTACTTTCCTAGGAACGATCCTTGCTACCAACAAAATTCATGGGAGATGGCCTTCTAGTTGTCTCCCACTCTTCACTCTTTTGATCAATTGTGAATCTTTCCTATATGAAAAGGGCTTTTCGAATACATGATTCAAGTCATTCTTTTATGTAATGATGTAAAATTATCCTAGTTGATCTCATTGTAGATATAAGACTATTTTTTGAAGATGGTAATAGGTAGGTTTATTTATAAGAAAAAAATGTTTGTGATTTACATCAATACAGTGTAACTAAAGACTATATTAAACTAAAAATTGTATATCTTGGCTAGAAATATCAAATATATTATTTTTATATAAAATAATATATAATTGAAACACCAAAGTAATTTTCTTGGCTATTTACCCATGTTATAAGAAACATGGAGTCTTTTATATACACTCGTTATAAAATATGTAAAGATGCAATCCTTTTGTTAACGTATGATCGCTTTATTGATATGTGAACAATATATTACAAATATTTACAAACGTTTTAATAAGTGTATTCCTTTTAATTAGTTTTAGCGTATATGTAGGTTGGTTTTTAATTTAAAATAAAAATTAATAAAAAAAATTTACTTATTATTTTAGATCGTTAGAATAAATTCTATCCCCACCCATCCCAATTAACATCCATCATATTGGATTGAAAATTCCCCATAGACTTCGGTTGATTCATATGAGTTAGGTGATGCGAGATGTGGTAAGAAAAAACTTTTAATATCATATGAGTTACAAAATGTTATATGTGGTAAAAAGGAAAATTTAATATTTAATGTCTAGTTCTAAGTATTGAAGTCTCATTGGTGAGTCAATTTGCATTGATATTTTGAGCTGTTAAAACATTAGGTATTATTCAATTAAACCTTACTACATAGTTTTCATTTTAAGAATAATTTTGTTAAGGTGTAATTTTTCACTAATGAAGAATAATATATATGATGTTGATTATAGTGGTGGTGGTTAAGGTTCACTAAAGCCAAATATGGTCTATCATATCTTCACAAAAAAGAAATGAATTATTTGGTTTTCTATAAAATTTTGTTTTGATTCTAAAAAATCTAGGAAAGAAGTGTATCTAGGATACTATAATTTTGACATGTTAGAAGATGAGGAAGGTATGGATTGGAGCAAATATTATGGAACTACGATCTAATGTGGGTGTATACATGACTGTAATATACCGAATTCCTGACCTTGATTATATTGAGCATAAGCCCCATTACACATGATTTAATTTGATGTTATATTTAAATTTATATATCGGGTGTATGCCCCACTCGACATGATTTATGTTGGTTATATAGATATACTGGGCATAAGCCCCAATGCACATGTTTCACTGTTTTGATTATATAATTATAAATTGGGCATAGGCCCTATTGGACAAGGACTATTGTTGTGTATTGGGCATAGGCCCTGATGTACTTGATTTATTTATTATATCATTGGGCACAAGCTCTAATATAGTGAGATGATATTTTTTTGATGTATTGTGCAGAAGACTAATATATATGATTGATTTGTATGATGTGTTGGGAATAACCCCTAGAGAACATGGGTTATGAGACTATGTGTTGAGCGTAAGCTCTGCAGCACACAGGTAACCCTAGCAAGTAAAGGATAAAAATGTTGGGAATAATCCCTAGAGCACATGGGTTTGTTAGGGTTAACCTTGACTTGAGATCGAGTCAAAGGTGGTTAGGTCTAGCACATGGTTTGGGCACATGGTTTGTTGTAGCCCATGGTATTGTCCCATGGTATTGCATGTGTTAACCTTGACTCAGGATTGAGTCAAAGGTGGTTAGGTCTAGCACATGGTTTGGGCACATGGTTTGTTGTAGCCCATGGTATTGTCCCATGGTATTGCATGTGATTAAGCCTTTATAAGGCTTGAGGAGGCTCCATTGTAAATTGTACTGAGGTGAGTACTGTATGATACTGGATGTGAGTACTGTATGGTACTGGATGTGAGTACTGTATGGTACTAGATGTGGGCATTGTATTGTGCTGGAAGAGACACTGTGAGAGCGTGAAGAGGAAGTGCAGCGGTTTTGCTGCAGGGCATATCCCTTCATCTTTCTGGACTGAAATAAAAGGACTGGCAAATTTGTTTGTGGACATAGCCCATCGTTTCGGTGAACCACGTTATATCTGTGTCTCTCTGTAATGTTTAATGTGTCTTTCCATCTTGTTTATTGATTTATCTCTATATCTATTATTGCTCTGCTGTCCTGTTTTTTCTAACAATTGATATCAGAGCCCAAAGGTCTATTTGGTTTGTAAACTCGCAGGAAAGAAGGGTTCCTGGTTTGAGTGGGAGCAATGACGGAAGAAGGAAAGTTTAGGGTCAAGAAATTTAATGGCCAAAACTATCAATTATGGAAGATGCAAATGGAGGACTATCTATACCAGAAAGATCTGTACTTGCTGTTGGGCGGAAAAGAAAAACAGCCAGCGGCTATGAAGGATGAAGAATGGGAGGTTCTTGAAAGAAAGGCACTAGGAACAATACGGCTGGGCCTGGCTTCGTCAGTGGCCTTCAATATTTCGAAAGAAATAACAATAGAGGGTGTGATGAGCGCATTGAGTAAGCTCTATGAAAAACCCTCAGCTTCTAACAAGGTATTTTTAATGAAGCATTTATTTAATATGAAGATGTCGGAAAGTGGATATGTTGTTGACCATTTAAATGAGTTTAATACACTTACCAGTCAGTTAAGCTCTGTAAAAGTGAACTTTCATGATGAGGTTAGGGCTCTTCTAATCTTGTGCTCATTGCCAGAAAGCTGGAATAGCTTGGTCATGGCTTTAAATAACTATGTCCCTAGTTAAAGCACTCTTAAGTTTGATGATGTTGTTAGTGTTATTCTTAGTGAGGAAATGCGAAGGAAAAGCACAGGTGAGACATCAGGTAATGCGTTGACCATGGAGAGCAGAGGGAGACAAAAAGAGAGAGGAAGGAGCCCAGGAAATCGCGGCAAGTCTAAAAAGGGAAGATCCAAGTCCAGATTCATAAAAATAGAATGTTGGAACTGCGGTAAGAAAGGACATCTAAAGAAAGACTGCAGAGCACCAAAGAAGAAAGGTGAGAGGCAGCAAGAGACTACCCAGGAAGCAAATGTAGCAGGTGATGTGTTACAAGATGCTTTGATTCTTGCATTAGATAATACTAGTGATTACTGGGTAGTAGATTTAGGGGCTTCATGTCATGCTACACCCCATAGGAAATTCTTTTATGATTATGTTCAAGGTGATTTTGGGCATGTGTTATTGGGGGATGATGAACCATGTAAAATTGTTGGAAAGGGTAAGGTACGGATTAAACTAAATAATGGAAATGACTAGTTACTAAAGGATGCAAGGAACATTTCTGCTATGAAAAGAAATCTGATCTCAACAGGGCAGTTGGGAGATGGTGGTTGTTTGTCTACGTTTGGAGAAATGTGGTGGAAGGTCACTGAAGGATCAATGGTAATTGCAAAAGGAAACAAGATAGGTATGTTATATTTATGTCCTCATAACACTGATTATTCTATTTTTGTAGCTTCCACAGAAACAGGTGCAGCGTTGTGGCATCATAGGCTTGGCCACATGAGTGAGAAGGGGATGCAGATTCTCCACTCAAGGAAACTACTTCCAGATCTGAAGCAGGTAAGTTTGGAATTTTGTGAGAACTGTGTTTATGGAAAACAGAAGAGAGTTAGTTTTCTCAGGGTTGGGAAACAAAAGAAGAGTGGAAAGTTAGAGCTTGTCCATACAGATGTATGGGGACCAACTCAGGTACAATCTCTTGGTGGCTCTCGTTATTATGTTACTTTTATTGATGATGCAACTAGAAAAGCTTGGGTTTATTGCATTAGACAGAAATATGATGTGTTTGATACTTTTAAGAAGTGGAAAGCTTTGGCTGAGAATGAGACAGGAAAAAGGTTGAAATGTCTCAGATCTGATAATGGAGGCGAGTACTACAGCAATGAGTTTGACAGTTACTGTTCACACAATGGGATTCGCAGAGAGAAGATAGTCCCTGGAACACCCCAAGAAAATGGCATGTCAAAAAGGATGAACAGAACGATCATGGAGCATGCAAGGTGTATGAGATTGCATGCAGGGTTGCCCTTACAGTTTTGGGGTGATGCTGTAAACACTGACATTAGAGGAAATTTGAACTCAAAATGGGCCTTTTAACTTTTATTCAAATTCCATGTCATCATGTGTTAGCAAATGAAATTGATTTAAATTTGAAATACCGTATAGGTCTTAAACACTTTTTTAATATAAATTTGGGGATAGGTATCATAAAAAAAACTACTTTTTTTGTTTGTATTTTTGACATATCTCCCCGTGTTTTTACTCAAATTTCGATCGGGAGAGCTCGTTGGATGCGGAATTAAATTCTGCATCCAACGAGTACCCACTCGGCATACTTTTCGTGGACCCCGCTACCCCAAAAACAAGAAATACCTGAAAAAATGGAATGATGATGTCATCATTCCATTTTTTCAGGTATTTCTTGTTTTCGGGGTAGCGGGTCTGCCAAAAGTATGCCGAGTGGGTACTCGTTGGATGCGGAATTTAATTCCACATCCAATGAGCTCTCCTGATCGAAATTTGAGTAAAAACACGGGGAGATATGTAAAAAATACAAACAAAAAAGTAGTTCTTTTCTTGTCTTCCTCCAAAATTAATAAATATTATTTTATTATTTTAACTATTATTTTATTAGTTCATTTTAGGAGGCCCATTTTGAGTTGAAATTTCCTCTAATGTGTTTATTTAATAAACAGAGGGCCTTCAAGTGCTTTGGAACTTTTGGTTGTGAAGCATTTGTCCATATTGATAAAAATGAAGCATTTGTCCATATTGATAAAAATGATAGAACAAAGCTTGAGGCTAAATCCAAGAAATGTACCTTTATTGGATACTAGGTTGATGATTTTGGTTATCGCTTATGGGATCTTAAAAATCGCATAATCATTAGGAGTAGAGATGTAGTATTCAATGAAAAGGTCATGTACAAAGATCAGTTGTAGGGAAAGAAAGAAGAAAAGGAAAACATAGAGTACACAGTGCTTGATGAAATCAAAGAAAATGAAGTTCCAAAAGCACCTGAAAATCAAGAGCAGCAACAGGTACCTGAAACTCCTGCAACTGTAAGAAGGTCTACCAGGTTAAGTATACCCCCTGAACGATTCTCTCCTTCACTGTATTATTTATTGATGACTGATTCTGGTGAGCCAGAATGTTTTGAAGAAGCAATGCGGGTAGAAACTAGAAAGAAGTGGGAGCAAGGCATGGATGAGGAGATGGACTCATTGGTAAGAAACCAGACTTGGGATCTGGTTAAGTTTCCTGCAGAAAAAAGGGTATTGCAGAATAAATGGGTTTACAGGTTGAAGGAAGAAGATGGAGGAAAGAAGCGGTACAAGGCTAGACTTGTTGTAAAGGGGTTTGCACAAAAGAAAGGTAGAGACTTTGATGAAATATTTTCTCCTGTTGTTAAAATGACTTCAATTAGAACTATTTTAAGTCTAGTGGCGGTAGAATATTTGCATATTGAACAATCAGATGTAAAAACAGCCTTTCTCCATGGGGATTTGGAGGAAGAGATTTATATGCAGCAGCCACAAGGGTATGAGGTCAAAGTGAAGGAGAATTTGGTTTGCAGGTTGAAGAAGAGCTTGTATGGCCTGAAGCAAGCTCTAAGGTAGTGGTATTTAAAATTTGATAAGTTTATGACAGAACAAGGTTATGATAGATGTCATTCTGACCACTGTGTTTATTTCAAGAGGCTAGATAACGGAAGATATATTATCTTGTTATTGTATGTGGATGGCATGCTTGTTGCAGGGTCTAACATGCAGGATATAAATGTGCTCAAAAGAAAACTAGCTAAATCATTTGCGATGAAGGATTTGGGTGCTGCAAAGCAAATCCTTGGTATGAGAATAACAAGAGACAGGAAAAATTCCAAATTGACATTGTCTCAAGGTGAGTACATAGAAAAGGTGTTACAGAGGTTTAGAATGTAGAATGCAAAACCAGTCAGCACACCATTGGCAAGCCATTTCAAACTAAGAAAGCATATGTGTCCATAGACATAGGAAGAGATAGATTACATGTCCAAGATTTCATATTCATCAGTAGTTGGGAGCTTGATGTATGCCATGGTGTGCACAAGACACGATATTGCACATGCAGTGGGAGTTGTGAGCAGGTATATGAATAATCCAGGTAAAGAGCATTGAAAAGCAGTACAGTGGATTCTTAGGTATTTGAGAGGTACCAATTCTCATGCATTATGTTTTGGAGGTTCAGACACTGTTCTACATGGATATGTTGATGCAGATATGGCTGGTGATAAAGACAGCAGGAGGAGAACCACAGGGTATGTGTTCACTGTAGGTGGAACAGTAGTAATTTGGATTTCAAAACTGTAACAGGTTGTTGCACTTTCAACAATGAAAGCAGAGTATGTTGCTGCTACAGAGGCTAGTAAGGAGATGATTTGGTTGCAGAGGTTCATGGAAGAATTGGGTAAGAAACAGGAGAATAGACAGTGACAGCTAGAGTGCCATTCATATTGCAAAGAACTCAGTCTTTCATTCAAGGACTAAACATATAGAACTCAAGTACCACTTCATAAGATTTGTTCTAGATGAAGAACTGTTAAAACTGGAAAAGATTCACACTAGCTAGAATCTTGCAGACATGTTGACAAAGGGAGTAACCAAAGATAAACTCAGTTCCTGTTCGGTTTCTGTTGGCCTTAAAGCATGAAGGTGAAATGAAGAAATTTTCCAAGTCCAAGGTCTAGCAAGTGCAACAGCAGTAGAGTTGGTCTGATTAGTCACCATGAAGGCACATAAAAATGTAATTGAGCGATTTGCATGTAAATGGGCATATGGCTGTAAGACCTGGTAAGGCATGCATACCCTTGGTAACTCACCGATAAAGTCAGGAGATAGACCTAGGTGATAGGGGGGTGTATCTAAGATTCCTCGGTAAATACTTGAGGGGAGTTGGTGATTACTCCAATTCAAGTTTAAAGGGGGGATTGTTAGGGTTAACCTTGACTTGAGATCGAGTCAAAGGTGGTTAGGCCTAGCACATGGTTTGGGCACATGGTTTGTTGTAGCCCATGGTATTGTCCCATGGTATTGCATGTGTTAACCTTGACTCGGGATTGAGTCAAAGGTGGTTAGGTCTAGCACATGGTTTGGGCACATGGTTTGTTGTAGCTCATGGTATTGTCCCATGGTATTGCATGTGATTAAGCCTTTATAAGGCTTGAGAAGGCTCCATTGTAAATTGTACTGAGGTGAATACTATATGGTACTAGATGTGAGTACTGTATGGTACTGGATGTGGCCATTGTATTGTGTTGGAAGAGATAATGTGAGAGCGTGAAGAGGAAGTGTAGTAGTTTTGTTGTAGGGCGTATCCCTTCATCTTTCTGGACTGAAATAAAAGGAATGGCAAATTTGTTTGTGGACGTAGCCCATCGTTTGGGTGAACCACGTTATATTTGTGTCTCTCTGTAATGTTTAATGTGTCTTTGCATCTTGTTTATTGATTTATCTGTATATCTGTTATTGCTCTGCGGTCCTGTTTTTTCTAACAGGGTTATGAGACTATGGTTGAGCGTAAGCTCTGGAGCACATAGGTAACCCCAACAAGTAAAGGATAAAAGTGTTGGGCATAAGACTTGGATCACTCCAACATGATGTTGAGCATAAACTCTAGAGTATCGGATCTTTTCCCATGGTATCCCTGGGTGTATTGTACAAATGCATCCTAGTACTAGTGTTGAGTAAAAGGATTTCGAATTCCACTAGTGTAATGCCCATTGATAGTGTTCAGAATAAGCTCTGAATAGCACTAGGGGTTACCTTAATTAAGGGTGTTGAGTTGGAAAGAATCTGAATAGAACCAAGATTCATCATACCATTTCAAGTTGATTAATTGAAATCACAATCTATCTCTTATCAAGGACTGCAAGATACGACCACAAATACGAGGTAATCCAACATGAAAGGAAATCTAGGGATACCTATCCTAGTTGATCAACCAAACCCCACATGAGGCCTTGTTAAAGAATTAACATAAACTAAGGAAGCATCAAATACAAAATTATGCTATTTAATTCATGGATAATAAAAGATGAATAAATCAAATAAGTAAGTATATATATATATATATATATTACTAAGTAAGTTACTAAGTAAAAGTCTATCTAGATATTATTTTATAAACTAAATAATATAATTAAAATTCTTTTCTAAACTCAAGTGGGAATTAATAGAAAGTTCCTAGTTATCAAAATTATCTTCTAAAATATATATTACATATAAATAAAACTAAGAGTAATTTTCAAGAAAGTATTAAAATCTTGATTTAACTGAAGATAACCAACTGCCCCTTTCCAAAGAATATCTATAAAAAAAAGATCTAAGAGAGGGAGGGGGGTCTGATCATTATTCCTATATGGGATTGGAAAAAATTTCCAAACTCAGTACTTAGATAATACAAAGCCTAACTTCCATATACTAGCAGCCTCATCCTTAGGAGTTCTAGTTTTCTCTTGCATGTTGGAGCCATCTCGGGGAGATCCGATAAGAACCAGGAATGGTTTTGGCTCAGGGTTGGGAGGAACGTGGAAGTTTTGAAATCACCCGGTTGCCACTCCTCAAGTCAGAAACAATGTATTTACTAATCTTTTTGTGTTGAAATGTGTAGGGTGGTAGATTTGTTACAAGCTACACAACTCCAGGTAAGAGGTTTACCCTATATCATACTGTATTTTTGTTTTTAAATATATTTACAGGATGAGATTAGAATTAACAAGATTTGTATTGAAAGTTGCTTTATAAATTTGAATAAAACAATTATTTTTGTGGGTCCATTGACATAATTATTTGGTCATGGTACCCTAGTTTTTTACTTTAAGAGATTTTTATGGATAGGATAACTTTTAAACATGATTTATGGTTTAGGTTAGAATCTAGGATTTATCTTGTCATAAAAATTAGGATAAATCATTTCCAAACATCATGAACAATGTTGATTCCACACAAGAACCCTCAACCATAGAATCATAGATCTTAGAACACAACAACCTTTAATAATAAAACAATTATTAGCCATTTTAAAAAAAGGACATTATTTTCCAAGTGAAGACCGCCCCAACAAAGGAAGCTCATGCTCGAGCACTGTTTTATAAACTTAGAATAAACACTTAGCACTATTTACAAATCATCCATGTAGGGTTTATAAAAAACAAATTTTAAAATAAACGCTTACATGTCAACTTTAAACAGAATAAAGAACCAAGCATATTTCACAACAAGTCGAAACCCTTGGAGTCCAAAATCTACTCTATCAAACGTTTCCATAATTTCAAGTTTGACTCCATAAAAATACGCATAGCGCTAGCTGAAAACCACTCTTAAACAATTAAAAAGAAAACAAATAGATATTTACATAAAAAATTAAATAAATGAGGATATCACGATACCCCACCAACCAAACATTGAATCCCATAGAGTTTCTTTTCCAGCCATCCTTCGGAAGGAGTGGACACACTTCAAGTGTTGGCATGACAATGCTTTAGTGTGACATTAAGAATTAAATAAGAAGACAGAGTTAGGGCTTTTCCCGTGCTTCTATGGAGAAGAGAAATAAACTAAATACTTTCACTCAAATAGTTTACAAACAAAGTTACCGACAGTGCCATTGCTGGAAATGGTACCTCTAACGCAGAACATCCTAAACAGATTACATTGCTCACCAGCTACGCTATGCCTAGATTTTTGAAAGAAAAAATGATTCAAATTTTTTGTAAATTAAAAATAACAGAGCCGCTCTTAGAAATTTTCTTTAAAAAATCATATAACAAGCTTAAGCACAAATCAATCTACCCTGACAATGTTATCTACAAAAGTGAACATAATACACTAAAAATTTCAAAACGCAACAATTGAAATCCCACAAATTACTTCATCATTCACCCAACTATCAATATTGAAACCAATATAGAGTTCATGAAATAGAAAAATGATACAACCTTGTATTTACCGAAATAGGGTTTTAGTTAGGTTCAGCAGTATTTCACCCATGGTTAAAATTGAATTTACAAATTACTCAAACACATGAATATGTTTATAAGCGCTAAACCCTACAAAAATCGTGAGAACTGTATCATGCACAAAAACCTTACATTCAACCTCTAGAAAATCCGAGATACTTCCAAACAAACACTTGTAACTCCAAATAGCAAGCCATTAAACAATAAACATCACATCCCCAAATCCTTTTGAAAAAATAGAACAACCAACCGAAGCAAAGGGAACTCAAAACGGGATTACCAAGTATCTCCTGAGGAACTTCCCTTCCTCTTGTCATGGAACTTGCCCAAATGATGCACCATCCAGACCAAAACCAGTTAAAAGTTAGCAACGTTTAAACAAAAAAGAGTTATAAAATATAGGGAAGAAGCACATACCTGAGCAGCATTGGTGACTTGTATTCCCACATTCCACGCCCTTTCCAAATGAACCAATAGAAAGGGAGCTCTCTCACCTCATCCAAATTAGCATGCAAAAGAGGGTTTCGAAAAGAGGACAAATTGATTATGTGCCTGAGCCAGCATGGAAGGAGGACATGAGGCCTGCACATGGCCTTCATTAAAAGCTTCAACCACTCGCACTAATATTTATATCTTTATCCACTCCATATAGTCTATAGTTGTCCCTTATTGCAAGTATGTTTTCCACTAGGCACGCATCACCTTAGTTCCAGGTTTAAACACTTAGTTGCTTGATCAAATTACTCTTTTAAACCTTACAGTCACCATAAGGTTGTTTCTTAGCACGTGCAACCAAATAAGTTTCTCATGCCTTATTTCATAATGAACTAAGTAAGCCCAAGTTCATAGGAGACCTTCATACCTTTTCAATTGAGTCGTTATGTAAAGCCAACTACTCTTTTCCCTTTATAAGCAAAGGTAAGTTAGCCACAAATGTTTAGATTAAATGAGACTAGTTTATGTGTTAGGTCGTACATCTAAGATAAACTAGTATGAAGTAAGTATACAGAACAGGAAAATAAACACTAGTGCAGTATGCAAGAAACTTCATTATGCAAATAAATGACATAAATATCACCATAAGAAAATATGACACCATGTATTAATCTACAAAAGAAATGCAGATAAAAAAGACAAGTATATATCCTAATAAAGTTTACACAATGCTGAAGTTAATTTAGATGAACCTTAGATATTAATGGTTTTATTAACCATACATTCTTCTTTTTATTTACAAATTTAAGGGACATTACAAGTGGTATCAGAGCCCAGTTTCGAACACTTAGATAATTTCTGGGCTGACTACTGAAAATCCAGTGTACAAATATTTTTAAAAACTTTATTTGTGATTTCTAAACTAAAAAAATAATATTGTTACCGACTATTGAACTACAGATATAAAGATAATTCTAAATCATGGACACGGAAGAGAACAACAATAGACATGGGAACCTAAATTCCTCATCCCGAGAAGAAGAAATCATAGTGGAAATGAATTCTGACTTAATGAAGACTATACAAATTCTACAAGAAGATCTATAGAGTTCTAAGGATGACAACATGAATGAAAAGTGAGAATAGAAAGCAATAAATGAAGCTATACTTCGGAGCTTGATAGGGGTAAACCCCCATAGACAGTCCACCCACTCAACAAACAAATCCAAATAAAATTTTCATCATAAAAGGACCAGCAGTCCAAGAGAGGAGGGATGACAAGAACAAACCCCTCACTTCATAGAAGAAGAATATCAAAGCTCTTACAATGATGGCTCACCCTCCCCTTGCAAGGAAAGGCATAAAAATGATGATAGCCTTTAGGGTGAATTCGAAAATTCAAAGCCCAAACTTATGAAGTGGAAATGAATACTAGGGAAAAGGTTGAAGAATGACTCTTGGGTATGAATAAATAGTTTCGAGTACATAATTACTGCAACGAGATGAAATCTCGGTTGGCCATTTACAACTTGAATGGAAAGGCAGCCAGGAGGTGGAGAGACATGAAACATACTAAGAGGGATGAAGTAAATGATATCAGATGGAGTACTTTCAGTAAAATATTCTAGGAAAAGTACATGTCCGAAATATTCTTTGACAGAAAAATAAAAGAATTCAACGAATTAAAGATGGGCTCCCTAACTATGGATTCCTTTACAACATATTTTTGTATATGTTGCATTTTGTACCTTACATAAAGGACGAAAAGGTCAAGATACAACCATTTTAGGGATGTATCCCTCCAAATTTTTGAGAGAGAATTGACTTTGACATGACCAAAACTTTAAACACCACTTTTCACAATGCTAGACTTTGTTATGAACATGGACAACTGAAACATGAAAATGTGAAAATAATCGAGACAGATTTAGGTCTTTCTTAGAAAACTGAAAACCCAGTTTTAAGCCACAACCATATAGAAAAATGAACAATACATTCCCACCTAACATAAATTTAAATAGACCTGGTAGATGGCCAAATGTGCCCATAACAAATGCCAATAGACCAGCAATAAACATAGAAGCCAAGGATGCCCCGCTGTAGGTTAGTTGTTGGAAATGCCAAGGGCCCCATTATGCCAAAGATTTCCCAAACAAGAAAGATGGAGTCCTACACAACTTACAAGAAAACCCAACAATGGAGGACATGGATAGGACACCTTGGATATATGCATCACTTGACGGCCGACAAGTAGACCATCAGGTCACTTTGGTTGATATAGAAGGTAAAGTTTCAAACACATCTATTTCAATTTTAATTCATCCCAGTGATTTTTGAAGCTATGTTTCACCCAAGATTGTTGACACATGTAAACTAAACAATGAGAAACATGAAAGACCATGTCTGGTACAACTATCCACTGGTACAAAAAGAAAGGTTTCATAACTAGTAAAAGAATGCAAGATATACATGAACGGTTTTCCAACTAAGGTAGACCTAAATATCTTACCTTTAGGATCGTGTGACGTACTTATACGCATGGAATGGTTGGAACAACACAATGTATTTCTTGATGGTTTAAACAAGTCAATCTTATGCACTGATAGCTAGGGGAATTAAGGAAATATTCAGGGCATAAACAATAAGGTTTTTGTTAGACAAATATCTTCCCTACAAGCAAAGAAATGCATAACAAAGGGTTGCAAACCTTTTGTAGTTAACATTCAAAATGTAGAAGTTAAGAGAGAAAAACAAATTGTAGACTTTCTGATTCTCTTAGACTTCAAAGATGTATTTCCCAAGGAAATACCGAGACTACCACCCAAGCAAGACTTATAATTTTCCATAGAATTAGCACCAGGATCAGTATCGTCTTCAAAATACCCATACCACATGAGTGCGCAAGAGTTGGTGGAGCTTAAGTTACAGTTACAAGAATTGATAGAGAAGGTTTATATTCAACCTAGTGTGTCTCCATGGGGAGCACCTATACTATGCATAAAGAAAAGGGATGGTACGATGTGAATGTGCATCGATTACCGACATCTCAACAAGACGACCTTCTAAAACCATTATACACTCCCTACGATCGATGACTTGTTTGATAAAGTTGGAGGAAAAAAGATATTTTTGAAGATCCACTTGCGATCTGCATACCACGAGGTAAGAATCCGTCATGAAGACAAACACAAGACTGCTTTTCAAACTAGATATGGACATTATGAGTTTGTGGTAATGCCTTTCCAGACAACCAACGCACTAGACAATTTTCTATGCATGATGAACAATATTTTGAGTAAATACTTGGATAAGTATGTATTAGTCTTTATAGATGATATACTAATTTACTCAAAGAGTAGGGAATAACAGGAGGAACATCTTTGAATATTATTATGAGTATTACAGGAACACCAACTTTATGCCAAGTTTAGCAAGTGTGATTTTTACAAACCACAAATACGATACCTAGGTCACATCATTTTAGAAAAAGGGATAGCCATCGATTGATAAAATATTAAAGCTATCGATAAATGGCCTACCCCTACTTGTGTCACAGACATTAGGCCATTTCTGGTACTAGCGGGTTACTACCGAAATTTCATTGAGAACATTTCAAATCTTTCTTGTCCCATGACCTCCTTATATAATAAGGAAAACAAATTGCCGTGGACAACCGAATGCGAAGAAATCTTCCAAAAGATAAAACAACTTTTTAAAACCGCACCTATACTATGAATTGTGGATCCCGATGGATATTTTTTGTTTTCACAGATGTGAGAAAAGAAGGAATTAGTGGATTCCTCATGTAAAATGACTACACAATCTATTATGAATCATGGAAATTAAAATAAAATGGGAAAAACTATGTGTTGGAGTCATTTACCCAACATGCACACTTATTTGGTCAATTTTGGCCTATTTACCCACTATCCTAAGTTTAATTGACTTACTTGGAATCAAATGAGCACACTATGACATCAAGATGAGCTCACCCATGCCCTCCTTTATTCAAGGAGGCCAACAAAGCCTTCTCCTGCATTTGGGGAGGATAACTAGGATTCCTCCTTCAAATAGGGAGCATTTCTGGGGTGATCTAAGTGTCATAAATGCACCTAATTGCTAACTAATTGTTGCAGTCCATTAATATGCGTTGTGAAGGCACCTCCATTCATTATTTGATTTTTTTGTCATTGTTTATGAACTGGAGCTAACATTGGTTCCTACAACCACTTCTGATGACATGTGTCACTTCCGTTAACTCCATCGGAGCTACTTGGAGTTATGGATGCACTACCTCCTTCGGTTGGACATGCACTTACATGTGATGAGTCACTTTCAGTTAGACTCAGTCGTTTATTGCACTTCGATTCAGTTAGGATTTAGTGTGAGAGTGAGTTATTGATTAGCTTCGTGGTTAACTATGTGTGGTGATTGTGGCTGAAATTCAGTTAAGCTACACACATCCATGCAATTCAAATGACCTCCTTGAGTATTCGAATTTTATTGGATTTCATGCACCTTGCATGACCATTTGAATTGTACTATCATTATTTTATTGATTATATAGAGCTGCAACATTCTATTGCAGCACCATTATGCCATTTTCATGCTTAATTGTCTGAAATATCTTATGAGACTGTGTTTTAGTCCCTAGATTACGGTGACAGATTAATATGGTATCAGAGCTCACAGTGGGACGAATCTCATTATCTTCAAAAACATGGGTTTTGACGGATATTACATGAAAAATTGAGAAAAAGCTCAAATTCCAGCACTGCACCAGAAGCAGAAGGTTTACCACTTAATACCCCAAGTTAAGGAATTATTGATCAAGCTTGGTTGATCAATTATGTTGGGTGTGATGAAAACCTGAAATGTGTAGGATTTTTGACCTTACGGTGACTTTATTGTTTTGATTTGTAGGTTTTAGAGGCTCACTACATTCGCTACAACACTTTGATATGGATTCTTTCGTATATCTTTTGACTCCATGCAATTTCCATCAATGGAAAGGAGACCTGGAGATCTAGCTACATGCCAGAGGACTCTATCGGGTCACTATGGACACAAAAGAAGAGCCTGCTCATGTTATATACAAGGCTATATTTTTTAATAAGAAACATGAAGCATTTAGTTTCTTGTGTCTCTCTATCTCCAAGGATCTTCTATTCCACCTCTTGAGATTGAAGACTCGAAAAGAGATTTGGGACCAACTTGCCTCCCTGTATGCTAAACATGATGAATTGAGGGTTTATTATCTTGAAAATGAGTTGATGTCTCTTCAACCTAGCAATTTTGAGACCCTTAATGATTTTTTCACAAAATTCAAGCATATAGTCCTTCTATTGAAGTAGTGTGAGGTGAAGAAGGAGGATGATCAGCTCATCCTCACCATTCTCTCAAAACTTGGAGTTGACTATTTGGTGTTTGTTTCACCATTTCGTGCAGGGAATCTCACAACCCTTGGATGGAAGATGCCTTCACTTAATGCCTTCATTGATTTCCTAACAAGTACACATGATAAACTTGTCCAAATGGGGATCATCATATCCTCCCTTGATCAATCTCTCTTTGCTTCGAGACCCAATGATTCGAAGGGGAAAGGAAAGAAGTAGAAGAATCCCAAAACCAAATTCGAAGCTCCTAAGCCCAAAGTCCAAAACCAGCAGCAAGAAGATCCTTCAGGCTTGAAGTAGAACAAAAACAAAGGCCACCATGGGAAGGAAAAAGTTGAGTGTTCATACTACAGGAAGGGCTTCCACCCTGAACATACCTTCATGAAAAATAATCTTAATGAAGCTACTTCTATCCTTAAGAGAAAGAACATAAATCTTCTGGAAATATTTTAGAGGAACGAAAATCAAGATTGGGAATACCAGCATGAAAGAGGTCATGCCCTCATGGAAAGCACTTCGAAGTCCATGGATCTACTCATAGATTCTGGAGATTCGAACCATATGATGGCCAAAAAAAACTCTTTCTGTTTTCTTGAATCCATCAAGAGCATTCCCATCTACATGGGATATGACTCTACCATCATCTCAAAAGGACAAGGTACAGCAAATCTTGAGCACAGTTATTTTTCCAATGTTCTGTATGTACCATCTCTTGCATCAAACCTCTTGAGTGTCTATCAAATGACCCATACTGGAGTTCCCAAGAGAGTATCCTTTAGCCCAGAAGATGTAGAAATTACTGAAATTTCTTCAGACAAACTTGTGTCAAAAGGCTCTGCAAATCATCATGCAAAAGCCTATGAGTTTTTTCCATTTTGTGGATGATGTAAATCCCACAACTCTGTTGACTCATGGAAATGAGGCTAGCAGGATCTCGAATGAGAGGTTTGGCCACCTAAACTTCAATTACTTGTAGAAAGTACATAAAAATTCCATGGTTGAATGTCTCTTAGTCATCAAAGCTACCACCAGAATTTGCAAAGGTTGTATTTTGGGAAAGCATCTTGAGCATAAGTTTGATCCGGGGAAGGCAAGCCAAGCATCATAAATTTTGGGGCTGAATCATTCTGATATCAGCGGATCAATTCCCATCACATCCTTGAATGGAAATTGGTATGTTATTACTTTTATAGATGATTTTTCTAGGTGTACATGGGCCTTTTTCATCAAGAAAAAGTTAGATGTCTTAGAAAAATTCATTGAATTAAAAGCACTGATTGAGAATGCATCCAGGAAAAAGATAAAAAATTTGAGATCTGATAATGGTGGAGAATATGTCAGTAATGATTTTATACAACTATTTTCCAATAGTGGCATTCAAATCGAACATTCAGTCCCCTACACTCCCCAGCAGAACGGTGTAGCGAAGAGAAAGAATCAGTCTCTCAAAGAGATGACCACTTGCATGCTAGAATCCAAGAAGTTGGCTGAAAATTTGTGGGCTAAGGCCATGAATGCTGTTGTATACATTTATAATTGAGTGACTCACTCATCCTTTAAAGGGAATACCCATTTCAAAGCCTACTTTGGACACAAGTCGGATGTGTCGAATCTTAGAGTGTTTGGGTCCATTGCATGGGCCTGAATTCTGCATGATAAGAGGAAAGCTTTGCAACCGCAAAGTGTTGAGTGTTTGTTTATTGGATATCCTAATGAATCTAAAGGTTTCATTCTGATAGATATCAGAACAAAAAAAAAATCATCATTGAAAGAATTTTCTGGTTCGATGAGCCTCTTCAAGAGGTAGAACTAGTGAAGGAGAAAATTGTTGAATTTCGTTCCTATTCTACTGAATATATGGATGACGAAATTGGGGGTAATGGACCTGATTTGGAACCTATGATATCTGATATCAGTGACCAGAAAGAATCAAGTTCAATTTCAGAACCTTAAGTGCAAACACATCTCCCAACTTGGGCCAAACAGACACTTTCTTCCGCTGGTGACAACATTGGAAATACTGATGATCCAAGAAGAACCAGGTCCAATTTCCGAAGAGAAGGTATCGCGCTCTCTTTTCATGACTCTTTGCTATACAGAAATTGTTATTTAATGATAATTTTAGATCCTAATTCTTACTACAATGCTCATAAATATCCAAAATGGCAAGTAGCCATGGACGAAGAGATGAATTCTCTTCAAAAGAATGCTACTTGAGAGCTATTTTCTCTTCCTCTGGGGAGGAAATTAGTTCAATGCAAGTGGGTGTTTCAGAAAAAGGTTGCTGCCTATGGAAGTAACTATGAATACAAGGCAAGGCTACTAGAAAAAGGGTTCTCCTAGGTCCAAGGTGTGGACTATCATGAAACCTTTGCACCGATTGCAAAAATGGACTCCATCTTCATAGTTTTGGAAATTGCGGCATCCAAGCACTGGGAAGTGCATCATATGGATGTTAAGTATTCCTTTATACATGGAGATATTTATGAGGAGATATACATGAATCAAACTGAGGGCTACATTTTAGATTCATCTTTGGTTTGCAAATTAAATAAGTCACTATATGGGTTAAAACAGGCCACAAGAGAGTGGCATTCCGAGATGGATGCCTTCCTTCTCTCGCAAAACTTCCAAAGGTGTAAATCAGATCTGAATGTGTATCTACAGAAGTATGATGGTAATTTTCTTATCATTTTTTTCTATGTTGATGATATTTTGATTAATGGTAGCACTGTTGCTTCCATTTCAATCATAAAAACTGCCCTCCATGATGCATTTGAGATGAGCGATTTGGGGCTCTTGAAGCAATTGCTGGGGATTAAAATTGCACAAAATTATGATGGGATAATGATCACTAAGTATCAATACATATAGTACCTCTTAGTTAAGTTTAACATGCTTGAATGTAAGGATTCTCCATTCCCTTTCCTTTTAGGGATTAGCCTTGAAGAAGGAAAAAACACTCCACCCATGGATTGAACAATCTACCCCCAACTAATTGGTAGCTTACTTTACTTGACTCATTCTTAGCCTGATATATGTTATGTCATGAATGATGTATCAATATACATGTAGAAGCCTCATGATCTTAATTGGAAGGAATCCAAGAGGATCCTCCAGTATATTCAGGGCACCATGACCTACGACATTCACTATGTTGCAGACTCTGAGCTAGAGTTGGTTGGTTACATAGATTCAGATTGGGTGGGAGATTCTATTAATCAAAATTCTACTTCTGGATATGTATTCATGTTTGGTGGTGGCCCCATTTGCTGTTATAGAAAAAATTAGGCCTCCATTTCATTGTCTTCAGCAGAGGCCGAGTACCGAGGAGTGGTGAATGCTTGCATCCAATTTGTTTGGTTGCAAGGCATTATTTCAGAGTTTTATTTTGGTAGTAGTTTGTCCACTGTCCTCTTTTGTGAAAATCAAAGTGTTATTAATATCTACATAGATCTACTTACCAGGAAGAGGAGCAAGCACGTAGAGATACACATGCACTATATCATGGAATTGGTGCATGACAGGACCATCATTCTGTAATACTACCCTACTGATGAGCAGATTGCAGACATCTTCACCAAGAGATTTTTAGAGAAGAAGTTCACTTACCTCCGTTCACTATTGGGATTGAGTTCATCAGGGTGATCAGATTACTTCTCCAGTGTTCAACTTGAGGAGGGGGTTTCCCATTGGGTTTTCCCTCTTTCCTCACTTAGATTTATTTTTGAGCATTGTTTGAGTTACATTATTGTACAGGGTGACCTATGTCTTTTGTTTTCAGGGCCCTAGAATTTTATGCATTTTTTTTCTCCTCCGGAGTATATCTTAGGGGGGAATGTTGGAGTCATTTACCCAACATGCACACTTATTTGGTCAATTTTGTCCTATTTACCCACTATCCTAAGTTTAATTGACTTACTTGGAATCAGATGAACACACTATGAAATCAACATGAGCTCACCCATGCCTCCTTCAGTAAAGGAGGCCAACTAATCCTTCTCCTTCATTTGGGGAGGCTAACTACGCTTCCTCCTTCAAACAGGGATAATTTCTTGGGTGATCTAAGTGTCATAAATCCACCTAATTGCTAACTGATTGTTACAATCAGTTAAGTTGAGTTGTGAAGGTGCCTCCATTCATTATTTGATTATTTTTTGTTATTATTTATGAACTAGAGCTAACATTGGTGCCTACAACCACTTCTAATGACATGTGTCACTTTAGTTAACTCCATCGGTGCTACTTGGAGTTATGGATGCACTACCTCCTTTAGTTGGACAATAAGTTACATGTGATGAGTCTGTTTCAGTTAGACTCAATCATGTATTGCACTCCAATTCAGCTAGGAATTAGTGTGAGAGTTAGTTATTGATTACCTTGGTGGTTAACTATGTGTGTCGATGGTGGCCGACATTCAGTTAAGCTACACACATCCATGCAATTCGAATGACCTCCTTGAGTATTCGAATTGTCTTGGAATTCATGCACCTTGCATGACCATTTTTATTGTACTATCATTATTTTATTGATTATACAGAGCTGCAACATTCTATTGCAACACCATTATGCACAATTCATGCTTAATTGTCTGAAATCTCTTATGAGACTATGGTTTAGTCCCTATATTACTGTGACAGATTAATACTATGCGACACACAATCTTGATCTAGAGACATTATCCATGCCTTGAAGATGTGGAGGCACTACCTCATGGGGAAGAAGTTTCTCTTAAAGACAGCCAGCATGATTCTAAAGTATTTATTCGACCAGCTAGATTTAAATTCTAGGAAGGCTAGATGTTTGGCCTTCCTTAACGAGTACCACTTCGAATTAAAGCACATAAAAGGAAAGGATAACAAAATAGTTGATTATTTAAGTTGAAGAGATCATATGTTGTATGAGGTAACTTTGAGTCAAACTGATTTGGACTTACATGATAGGATTAGAATGACATGCAGGCTTTATCGTTTTTATGTCGAGGCCCTTAAGAATATTCAGGAGGATAGGTTATTCCAACAACATAAGGAAGATAAAGTAGATGAGTTAGGATTGTTGTGGTCCAAAGAGAGAATATATGTCCCGTATGGAGGAGACATCAGGTCCAACATTCTAATAGAGTTTCATCGAATTCACTACTTGGTGCATCCAGGATATCAAAATATGATATTGGTAGTGAAGAAACACTTTTTCAGGCCTAAGTTAAAGACTGACATAGCACTATTCATCGCAAAATGACAAGAATGTCAATTGGTCAAAGCAGAGCACCAACACCCTTTAGGGTTTCTACAACCATTACCAATTCCATAATGGAAATGGGAGGTTATCAGTATGGATTTCATTACGAGATTACCAAAGAGAATGAAACTGAATGATTCCATTTTTTTAGTAGTCAATAAGTTGTCTAAAGAAGCACAATGTATTCCAGTAAAGTCAACATACAAAGCAGTGCACATTGCAGACATTTTCCTAAAGGAAATATTTCGATTCCATGGGATACCCAAGGCAATCATCTCAGATCAAGATACAAAATTTACCAATAACTACAGGAGATCCTTATTCTCCATCTTAGAGACATAATTAAATTTCAATACCTCCTACCACCCGCAGATAGACGGACAAACAAAATAAGTAAATGAAATCTTGGAGGACATTATTAGAATGTACGTGATGAGCAATCCCAAAAAATGGGAGGATTACTTGCACTTCACAGAGTTTTCTTACAACAATAGGTACCAAACCTCCACCAAAATGAGTCCATTTAAGGTACTATATGGCAGAAAGTGTAGGAAATTGATGTCTTGCGATAGCCCAGTAGACCGACTCATGCTTGGGATAGATTTTCTAAAAGACCTGGAACATTTAATCACCAAAGTGCAACATAATCTAAAAGAAGCACAAGAACGTCAGAAACGTTATGCAGATAAAAAGAGAAAAGATAAATATTTCCAAGTCTATGAACATGTTTATGTAAAAGTAAAGGTAAAAAGAAGCTCATTGAACGTGGGGAGGTGCAAAAAGTTGACACCAAGATTTTGTGGACCCTTTGAGATACTGGACAAGAACGGGAGAGTGCCTTATGAATTAGCTTTACCTTCTCACGTATAAGTTCATAATGGTTTTCACTCATATTTATTAAATAAATATGTCTATGATACTAAACATGTATTTGATTGCTCCTTGCTATAGGTAGAATCTGAAGGGGAATTTATGCCAGACCCCATTCACATTTTGGACAAGAGGAAAGAAAAACTCTGGAAGCGAACTATTGTCCAACTAAAATTGCAATGGAAGCACTTTGGGCACAATGAGGCCACATGGGAGAATGAAACCACCATGAAAGAGGCCTACACCACCTTGTTTCATGGTTTCATTCTAGTCCCTAGAACACTAGGATGATGTTGTTCTAAGAGGGGAGGGATGTAATATCTCAAATTTCTGACCTTGATTATATTGGGAATAAGCCCCACTCCACATGATTTACTTTCATGTTATATTTATTATTATATATTGGGCATATACCTGTTGGCCTGGAAAAGGAGCACAAGGAAGAAGCTCAT
The DNA here is from genome assembly GCA_001517045.1 of Pseudotsuga menziesii. Classification (NCBI taxonomy): domain Eukaryota; kingdom Viridiplantae; phylum Streptophyta; class Pinopsida; order Pinales; family Pinaceae; genus Pseudotsuga; species Pseudotsuga menziesii. The sequence goes on from LPNX010946389.1 coordinate 150,985, forward strand.
GCGCAAGAAAAGAAGGTGTGTCGCACACGCTACAAAAACAAAGGAACATAGCGAAGGAAGCAAAGGACCCGGGCAGGAAGAATAGAGAGGTGCACGACCAAGGAAAGACAAGCGTAGGAGCACACAAGTGATAATGGCTGGAAAGCGATAGGTGCAAAATCTAGATCTTGGTCGTTTATGGCAGCGTAAGCCTAGAGCTACATACGTATGAGGGGATATTTGTAAGTCAGACCAATATTACCTCATGTCAAGTCATGATCACCATAGTTGTAGCATGAGGGGTGGATGATGGTGATAGTTAACAAACAACTGGTATGTAGTCGGCCCTGTGTGGTCATGTAAAATAGTATAAATAGGAGGGTTGCAATAGTTAGAAGGTTTTCTTTTAGTTGCTTATTATTGATTGTGATTATGTTTTAGGTCAATTTCCAATAGTTGTTGGTCACTCAATGGTAATACATGGTGAAGGATGCATTTTTGTTGTAATGTTGTAGAGACTAGAAGAAGAGAAGGCTCAGGAAGAGACTAGCGGTGATAGGAGGCTATTGAGTCATGGGTCTGGCTGCTGTGTGCGCGGATAGCCAGGAGTATATGTAGGGTAGGAGAGAAAACCAAAGAGAATGAGAACCATAAGTCTAAGTGTTAAAGATATAACTTAAGATTAGTCTGCATCCCACCTACTACAAGGTTCTGTATCCTTTTCTCATGCCAGATGAAGAGCACCTTGGTGGTTTTTCCCAGATGGGTTTCCACATTATCTCTTGCGTTTAAATGAATGATTGATGTGGTGAATGTTTATGTGAATGGTTGTTATTTTCTTGATGTATAATGCTAAATTTTTATTATATCCCTTATGTTATCCTGTAAACAATAGACTAATGATTGGAAAGACGTCATTGAAATGGACATGTATATATCAACTAGTATGCTTTTGTCTTGAGTCATGACTTGAGTCGTAGGTCCGTTGGTATGAGTTAGCTCCACTGCACAGGTTACACCAGTTACGAGGAGAAAAGAAAGGGCTGGTCTCACGCGATGACATGTATTTGTGCTTGGTCACATAATACTGAATCCTATCTCCATCCGTCTTGTTGCCTTCATTGAGATCCTTGGCTACGAGCCAAGGGACTATAATCCCTTGAGAATCGCAGAAACATGGTTCCAGTGGTTACCCATCAAAGAGATATCTCAGGTGAGACTGCACCTGCTCTGTAGGTGTTGCTGATGGGGTTTTCTTTGTCAGGCTAGTATCTTGGGTATTTGTTGGGTTAACAGGTTGTGCAGAACCTGGGTCGCATGAGTTAGGAAAAGTGGCCAACAAATGGTTCTATTGCTAGGACCTTATTGATCAAATTAAGGGAAATGTTGTGGCACCCAATGAAGAAGGAGATAGAAGACTGGATGGATTCTAAAACACTGGAATTCATGTAAGAAGAGAGTGCAGGGACATGGTTGAGCGTAGAGAAATGGATAGATGAAAATATATACTCTGATATTCATGAGATCTTCTTTGCTGATTTCCCCATTTCACCGCATGAATGGTTATTAAGATTGGTGACTAAGTAGACCAATTTCCAGAGAAGGGAGACTATTGAGTGGAACGACGAGTTGGTTCATGCGGTAACCAGTGTAAGTAACCTTATTTCTAGAGCTATTGATTTTTGGGTTGATAGTATATTGCAAGGATATATTACTGAGGTTGTAGTAGATACTATAACCTCATATAGTGAAGCTGAAAGAAATTTTTTTCGAGGACCCCGAAGGAGATACTTGTTATGTATCAGTACATCGATAAAAATGATTGCCTATGAGAAGGGTATTTTACATCTGAGTAGTTGAGTCTCGTGCCTAGAAGGAGGTTATGTCACGGACAACCTAGTAAGAAGATGGGGAAGGGTGCATTGAAATGTTCCCTAGAAGAATAGAACCTGAACTAGAAGTTGGAGTCCTAAGGAGTGGGAGAAGATTTAGATCAAGAAAGAGAAGGAAAACCGAAAGGGGGCAATGAAATCCTAGCTTGTTCAAGTGAAGTGAACATGAACTTCAGTCATGCGAAGATAAAGGGTCTTGTGATGAAGAGGAGGAATACAGCCCAATCTCGAAAGGACTTGAATATTTTGAGAAATCTGAGGATACATCAGGATTAGAGCACAACTACATAACACCAACAATATCACCTGAGGCAAGATATAGAGTTTCATCCCCAAAAAGGACCACTAATACCAATAGCACTAGCCCTGGAACTAATGCACAAGAAGGTACATCCCCTTTGAATCCTGTCTCAGAAGACCTTGATGCCAATTCAATGGCTGCGACAGATGTTCGGTTACCCACATTTAATAGAAATGGAATGAAAGACCCCAAACAACATTGGTTCCTCTATGAATCTGTTTGGATGGTACGTTTAGTCCATAATGCAGACATAAAGAAGGTGTAGGTGATCACGAACTTGAGGGGTCACGTGCTAGAATAGTTCATGAAGTTCTATGCCGCACCAACCAGAACACCACAAAATACCCTTGAGGAGATTTGAGTTGCAATGATCTCTGAGTTTAGAAAACCTAAATTGGATTGACCGTGTATTACCGAAATTAAAGAAATCAAACAAGCTCTAGCTGAAATGGAATGGGATTTTGACCAATAATTTAAAAGACTGATGGCCAAAGTAAGCTTCGAAATGTCCAATGTACAGCATAAAGAGTGGTTTATTGCTGCACTGCTACCACACATCCGAGGGCCGTTGATGTAGTAGAAGATTGAATTGTAGACAAAAGCACTAGAATTGGCAATGAAGTTAGAAGCCTCGCCCATTGGCGATGGTGCTGCAGGGATGGTGCAGATCTAGTCGCTGCTGGCTAATCTGATGATACAACTTCAAGACATAAAGAAGGGTAAAGAAGCACAAGAAGATATATGGTGCACAACATGTAGGATGGATGGACACACTAAGGATAATTGTCCAACCATCCTGAACTATGTCACGCCAAGTGCACCCAACCCATTAAACGTCCATGGGCTACCATGGTGTCGAATATGCCAGTCAAGAGGCCACCGTGATGAAGAATGTTTATATTTGCCAAAAGTTGTAAGTATCTCTGCAAACCTATTCTGTAAATTTTGTAAATTAGTAGGACATGATGAAAAGGATTGTAGAGCATATCAGCTCTTGAATGAAAATACCGTCGACACCTACTAAATGAAAAATGAAGGGTTCACTCAGGATGAATAGGCACAAGCCTCGTATCATCCTGTATAGTTCCCACCTAATCAATATGAACCACAGTACGTGCTTTAGCAACCGTATTCCCAACAAAACCCGTATGAGTCGCACTACCAACAAAACTAGTATGCACCACAATAGCCACACCCGCAGGGAAGGGGTGGCAGAAACTTCAAAGGAAGAGGTGGAGGTGGAGGATTTGGTAGAGGTATAGGTTAAGTTACATGCTATAACTATGGACAACTGGGCTACTATGCCAGATATTGTTTAGAACCTGTGAAGACATGTTCGTACTGTAAGGGAGAGGACCATAATGTCGAACAATGTCCTCAACTAATTGCAAAATGGAAAGCGAGGACAATTGCAACACCTAACCCTCCACAAAACCCGAACCAAAATGAAAATGAAAATGTTCAGATGATCGTGGTTAAACAGCAAGACCTAAAAATCACCGTCATAACTCAAGGAAATGCGACGACTGGAGCAGACCAAGATAACCCACAAGAACAACTGCAACCACAAGTGAGGCCAGTGGCACAGAAAAGAGAGCCACTAACCGTCCAAAAATAGAAAGAAATATTCTAGGATGTGCAATCAAAATTCATAAGCCCATAAGTACCATCGACTTCTACAGAAGTCAAGGACATGCCTGAACGGTTCCAACAAATATTGCAGAAGAACACCCCACCAAAGGTTAGTAAGATAAGAACCTTTATGTCAAGTTGTTTAATACTAATGCAAGATAAATATGCTATTGTAGAGCTGCAAGCAATGATAGACACGATTCCTATAGAGCAACAACTTGAGAAGAAATTTAACCAAGTACAAAATAAATGTAAAACCGACCGTGAATTGAGGATGAATGCACAGATAGGTGACTATGACATGGATTATATCATATTGGATCTGGGCTCATATGTCAATATTTTGATGCAACAAACATGGGAAAGTATGGGAAAGCCACGCTTGGACTGGTCTCCTATCTAGTTGCAACTTGCCAATTAGGCGACAGTTCTACCCATTGGCCAATTGAGCAATGTAACCGATGATGTTGAAGGATTGCGTACATCTGCAAACTTTGAGGTCATTAACATTATGGATGACATGAACCATTAGAGGAATTTTGGGGTCTAAAATGGGCCTCCTAAGGAAAATAATAAAATAATAGTTAAAATAATAAAATAATATTGATTAATTTTGGAGGAAGAAAGAAAAAAACTACTTTTGTGTTCGTATTTTCGACATATCTCCCTGTTTTTTTACTCAAATTTCGATCGGGAGAGCTCGTTGGATGTGGAATTTGATTCTGCATCCAACGAGTACCCACAATGCATACTTTTGACGGACCCCTCTACCCCAAAAACAAGAAATACCTAAAAAAGCGTGATGATGACATCATCATCACGCTTTTTTAGGTATTTCTTGTTTTTGGGGTAGAGGGTCCCATCGAAAGTATGCAGTGTGGGTAATCGTTTGATGTGGAATCAAATTCCGCATCCAACGACCTCTCCCGATCGAAATTTGAGTAAAAACACAATGAGATATGTTGAAAATACGAACAAAAAAAGTGGTTTTTTTTAATGACAAATATGTCAATTCAATCATTATGGTTGACTTATTTTATTGAAATTCTATTGGTTCTTGAATTCCAACTCACAAAAACTTATTTTGGCATGTTTTCTTATAAGGCCCATTTTAGACCCCAAATTTCCTTTAATGCCTTACCCCATGCTACTAGGAATAGACTGGGCCATAGACAATCAGACCATCATATATTTCAAAAAAGGATTCTCTCATTTGAAGATGAGGAAATGAGGGTAGTATCACCCATCGGTCCATTTGAGGGAAAAAGATACAACGATCCTATCTCTAATGAGGGGCAAGGTGACTATCTCGATTAGATATACAAGGTTACAGCTATACAGGAATATTATACCAGTCCAACAGCAGATGGAAACATGAGCTGGACATGTGCGAGTATATGTACATCCGATTCAGGTGAGGCTTTAGAGAATTGGAAAAATAGGGTACACGAAGTCTTTATGAGAAGGTGTGCAAGAGTTAGAAGGTCTTTGCGATGGGTGGATACTGAGTCAAGGGAGATACCCACCTAAGAGAGTCTCATATACAACTTGGATATGACACCTAAGGCCTGCCATACCTCTAAGGAGTTATGACAAGGATCCCAGCAGGTTGCACATACAGTTGAATTTGCTGACAAGCACCCTACAATTGATATTGAGCTTCAGAAGGAAAAAGGGATTATAGTTGAGGAAATCCCTAATAGAGAGGCTAATTCTCACCAAAGTATCCCAACACATTCAGCAATATAGTATAACCAGAGACCCAAGCGATAATCCTATTAATATCAGTAGACCAAAAGTAGAGGGCATACGAGAAGTAGAAGAAGTTACCAGTTCAAGTGGTCAGTTCCTCCAACCCTTGCAAATCAAGTAAGTACATATTGGATCACCAAAGAACCCAAAGTCCACCAATAGCTGGGATTATTGGGATGATGAAGCAGTTGCAAGGATTGTAGAGCTATTGCATGAGTCTCAGAACCTATTCCGTGCCAACTTCATAGAAATGAGGGGAAAAGTGAGAGACTTAGGGGAGATCGAAATACCCCTGCAACTAAGTGCTCAACCAAGTAAGCAGAAACAAATGACATGGCATGATAAATATCTTAGGGTTAAGCCATCTAAAGAAGGAAGACTTGTCTTACGGTACGACAACAAATGGTTCAAGCAACCAGACAAGCTAAAGACACAGTGGCTAGGGCCATATAGAATTGCGCACATTAAAGAGGAGGGTGCAGAAAAAATTCAGAAAATTAGATGGTACCCGTGTCGCAGGTATGGTGAACGGAAGTCACTTGAAGCCATGCTATGACATATATAACATATTGAAAAAAAATACGTAACCTACTCTGTTGCAGGATTGCGACAAAACCAGCATAAAAGCATGAGCAATAAAATGCGCAAAAATCAAGTCATCACATGAACTCAAGTAAGGGAAATGAAGTGAGGAAAGTGTGAGTAAAGAAAAAATCCGTTAGTATGCGGGACAAGACAAGAAGAGTTAACAGGATGTAAAAAGTAGGAATGACAGGTTGGCTAGCATTAAACAACGAATCTCTGACAAGGATGCGGGTAGCTGTGACAGCTGTGTGACATTAAATCAACACCATACGAGGAACAAGCCACCATACTTGTTGATCCCATCACCTATCCTTGCAATAACTACCATAACTAGCCTAAAAGGTACAACCCAAAAAGACAGTTACAGAAGTTAATGAAGAAAGTGTCGGAAGAAGCAACCTAGGCAATTGATTAGACCTCAACCTCTTGTCAAATGATGATTGAAGGAAGCTGAGAGATGTGTAAATATTCATCTTCCCCATCAAGCATTTTGTTACGCATAGTGAGAACTAGAGCCGAGCCATTGCAGAGCTAACCCCTTCCATCCGTGTTCAATTACACCGACGTCCATGGTAATTAACATTCCCAGTGAGAGTGAGGCATCAAAAGCAACTGTCATCTTTGGTTTCCCCATTAATGAGGAAGTAGAAATACAGTCAGCCAAGGTTTAGCAACCACAACAACCACCAGAGATCACTAGTGGAAAATGAGAGATTAGTGACCAGGAGACCAAAAATTTTGGTCACCATAGTTTTTTTGAAGGGATAAATGACCAAAATTGATAAATTTAAGTGAGATAACTAAAAAATACCAAGATAAATGACCACTTTTGGTCATGGGATAAAAACCAACTAAAAACGACCAAGATAAATGACCATATTTGGTCACAGGATATCTAGACTAAAAATGACCACATAACAATTGGTCATTTATTTGGTCATTTATAGTTTGTCACTCCGGCAATAAAAAAAATTCTCAATT
>LPNX010946468.1:0-24548 GCA_001517045.1 Pseudotsuga menziesii
TGATGACTACATTATAATGTAGTAATTTTAAATGGACTGAGTCATCAACTTTATACTCCACCATATAAACCATAACAAGGTTGAAAATTATGCCATGGTTTCAACCCAACCGAAAGGAAGTAAAGTATCCTCTGCTCAATGCATAGTCTTGCAAGATACTGACATAGGAAGCAATCTTGACACTACCAATAAGAAGAGAAAATATATACTACAACCACTCAATCAACTACACACTCAACTGCTCTACCAAGAATCTCATCCTGTGAAATCCAATACTAACTCTCACCTCAAGTCCTATTGTTGAAAATATCTCCTACACTGTATCTCCAAGATCCCCAGCAAATATCAGAAAGGAACCACCATGATGTCATTGATCCACTCTAGTCATAACCAACCCACTGTCATACTTTGTCTGCGTCCTCCTCTCTTGGATATCCAAAGTCAAAAATACATGAAAGTTGAATCTATAACCATGGATAGTGTCATGTATAGGCATCTAAGTGAAATCTACCATTCTTATGCCATACTCTATGCTAAATACATGAAAAGGAATTATATCCCAATCATTGTTCATGACTCTAGTCTACTCATGAAATCCCATGATCCCCTCAAGAGATAGCTCCATCTCCTCTACTATCCTATCCCCAACCCAGCTAAAGCAACTAAGTCTAAGAATGATCCCAGGGTCCCAAATGTACCTAAGAAATTCAAAGTTCCTAGTGAATCCACCTATACACTGCATACAATCACTACGAAGAGCCTCATGTAGTCTCCCAATCCTCCTAATAGGAAAACATTGTATCCATCCATCATAAGGTCTCCTACCTAAGAAACTAATCCATTGATCCACATGGATAGTTGGCTCTACCTCTTATGTCAACTACTAAACTATTGAATAAAGGAATACTGGGATCCCATTGTATATATTGCACCCCTCCGATCATCATTTTCATCCAAAATAATCCATAACTATGGAGGATTCCATGATCTCACCACCAAATTGGAATTTCATCACTCCCAATGATAATTTGAACTTTTGTGAGCCTGCCTCTCCAATAGAACATGAAGCTCCTCTTATGAAACCTACACACCATAACTATGGATCACATAAATGTCATTGGTCCTGCTCATGAGACTGAACATTAAATAGAATGTTATGGCCCCAATGTGTATCCATCCTTTTCATACATATATCCAATAAATCCATGGATGCATATACTCCTCTACTAGTTGGTCCATACAACATGTCCTCAACCATCTATTCCATGGCTAAGCCTCTCTCCCACACAGGTGGATCATGATCCTCGTAATCTAAAACAAATTCTTGGACAACATTCTCCATGTCAATCCTCTCCTCAAGCACCTATAAATTTGAATGCTCCTCATGCTCAATCCTCACATGAGGCTCCTCCATCGACTCATGAATGCAATCAACCATGTACAATTAACTGCCCAATGTGTAGAAAGAATAACAAAATCAACCCGACTTCTCATGAAGTTGCTCAACCTCCATTTCTAATTTTTGAAGGGCTATGTGTTTACACTTCCAAGAATATTTAAAAACCTGAAGCTCATGGGTAATCTTATCAACTTCCCTTTTCTTATCTTCTGCAAACTTGAGGGAAAGGTCTTTGTCCATGAATAATGGCAAGTAATCTGATTTCATCCTATCAAATTCCTTCTTAATGATGGATAAATGATCACTAGTGACCCCTAAAACATATCCTTTATGTCTCTCCTCAATTTGATTCCTCCACATAAGGTATTCAACAAATTTAGGTGCGCCATATGTCCTTGTCAATACTTGCAACATCCTCCCTTGTGTGACTAAGAGTTGGTTCTCTAAGTCATGAAATGTCATCCTTCCAAGACTGTGTATGTTGTCACCTAAGAGGTCATCCAACTCATGTGGATCATGAAAGCTCTAATTAATTTATTCATACCTTTAATTTCTCAAGGTTTGTGTCTTGTTTACATTTTCTAATGGCTAGTATACAAAATCAGAATGTAGGTGGCATGAACCCACAACACATAACTTATCTTTAACACCAAAATTGTTAGTACCAAGATTAAAATATTTTACAAGACTTTCATCTTTACATGAAATGGATTTTCTATCATGTTATTGAAAGGAAATATGATTGTTGAAAAAATAATATTTGTGATCGCACCTTTGTGTTACATATTCATCATTCCCATGTGGTCTATCAGTGATGGTATGCTCCAACAATTTGTGTTCAACCTAAAGACTCAAGGTTGAAATATGTGGTTCTTTTTAACCCAAGCTATCATATGGTTGAAAAGAGTTTGTAAATGTGGCTTCATTTTCTTTAGGCTCCCACATGATGACTTATTTTTTCTCTCATCGTGCACATTTGAAGGTTGAACAATGACAATGGAATCACCATCCTTTGAACTAGTTTCATCACATGAAATTTTGGATGCTCTATTTGAAAACATGCCAAACATCTTCTTCTTAATTTTTGGTGTAGAGAATTTTGGTAACAAGGCTTTACACTAATGCAAAATATTCTCTAACTCCCTTTATGTCTTATCCATGTTCTTCAATAGCTTCTCATAGCCCTGCATTAACCTTTCCCACTCAAGATTATCCTCCTTAATGGGTGAGGTAGGAAGGAAAATGGGTAACATTATGCCATCTACAAATCTAGCCATGGATTAATTTTCTTCTTTTAAAATCTTTATCTTCAAATTTTCTTAAAAAATCCAATTTAGTTCTCACAACTTTCAAGTAACATGCTCTGATACCACTGTAATATCCATGATCAAATATTAGGAATATTATCTCCAAGGTTCCAACTTTAATTATGTTGATTTTCATTTTTTTCCAAACCAATGGTTTATGGAGGCTTCTTAGATGCTCTAATTCAACAATTGAGGAAGGTAATTATAATTTAGGATTTGAAAAAATATGCTAAGACCATAAAATATGCTTTATACTATTGTATATTTCCCCATACCTCTTTTAAATGTTTGGTGGCTGGTCATTAAATCTTGTACATGACTTTTGTCAAACACCTTGTATGCAACCTCTTAATTCTCAACATTGAAGCATGGAGAGTACAAATCACATCATCATATTCAAATGGAGAGTTGCTTGGATTATTTAAAAATATGAATGATGTAAATATTTCATAGTTTTCCAAGCAATAACAACCCCATATGCATGAATTAAAATCTAGGAAGACTAGCTCCAACTTTCCACACAAGAGTGTCTTGGTTTCTAACTCATTCCAAACACCCCCAATCCCACTCAAATTATTCCAAATAGGAACAAATATATTCAAGAACACCAAAATAGATCCCAATTCCTCACTAACATACTTCAGGGATCTCCTATGGAATTTTAATGCACAATACATTGAGATGGCATGGCCATATTAATAGATTTGCACATACGTCAACCAACAATTCAATATTTGAAAACAATATGGAGAAAGGCATTGTAAATATTTATATGAATGTTTGGAAATAGTAATAATATTGATTACAACAATAAGTGGCTCTTACTACATCTCAAAACCCAATAAATACAGAGATGGAAATGCATAGGTGCACCCCTATACCAGAAGAAATGTTCAATAGAGTAAATATGGTAAAATGAGTGTATCTTGGTCATTCTAAAACCTTTTTGAGTGAAAAAAAAAGTGTTTCCAACTGGAAAATATGCTACAACTGCAATGGAATAGGTATTACAGACAATAAATTCCTTGAAGTATCAAAACTAGAACCACTATTTCATCCCACCAAGATTGGTCCAAGCTCTAAATGAATAGAAAGTTGCTCCAAATGATATATCTACCTCCCAAATCATACCCTTGGTCATATATACATGATATAAAGCCCATGACAGATGCATGCAACATAAATTGGATCCCACTGGTATGAACTCCTTGACCGAGAACCAATCCAACACACTAGAAACATTGAGAAACCAATACAAGAAAAATATTGGAATGCTAATGAATCTTCAAATATGAAATAAAGTCACACATACATATTATAGATTAATATCCAAGGAAAAATCTGAGTGATCTCTCTCAATACTAGAATGAAGCAGAAATGAAGAGATCTGGATGATCTCCTTCTCTCTAGTAGCTAGGGTGGAATCTCTCACCACCAAAACTAATACAAGGAGAACATCTCCCAATCTAGCAAGGGAATCATCTCCCAAGTTCTGAAAGCCACAATAGCTCTCCAATTCAAAATTAAATCCCCAATAAGTTCCCTCTCCCTTCTTTTATAATTCATCCTTCACCTTTCCCTACTTTTAGAATTCTCTCTCAAAAATATCAATAAAATATTAGTAAATATTGATTTCATGAGAGAGTGATAGCTTGGGATACCTTAGGACACATTAAATTTATTCTCTAACGTTATTTTGGCATCATGAATACTTGGTATACCTTGAATTTGAAATTTGGATATGTTTAGCTTGATTTGTGGGATTTACACCACCATGTAGACCCTTTCTTCCCTCATGCTCCCTCATTGGCTAAATTTAGGACCTTCAAGTTGTCATAAATTGTCATAGATGATGTCATAAGTTGTCATAAATGTTTTCATAATTTTTCATTGCTTCCTTTACTATTTTTAGCATGAGGAGTCACAAATCATGAGATGCCTTCCTTATGAGCTTCCTTCCACCTTGGATGGGAGTTACACCTCATGTAGGACCCATTCTTCCTTGGCCATATTTTCTCAAAATAATAATAAAATATGATTATAGGAAAGAATGATTCCAAGCTTCATAAAATTTTCCTTTGACCTTGGTTTTTCCATAGTGCCTCTTGACCCCAAATCACTACTTTACTAGTTTCCATGAACTTTACAAGGTGAATTTGGGCATTTCCCCCCCTAGTCTAAAGGACTGGTACAGAGAAAAATATTTGGGGACATTACAATAAAACCCTAATTCGTTTAACCAATTAATTAAGTTAAATGGTATTGAATATTAGATAATAATAAATAAATAAAACTGCACAATGTGAAACTATGCAAAACCAATAAAAAAAAATATGATCAACAACATGATTAATGCGTGGTCGAAGGGTAAGAAAACACAATATACCTATGCCTTCGGCAGGTATAATAAAAGGTATCAAAGGGGACATAGGAATTAGGGATTAGCTCAATAAAAGTTCATATGTAGGTTAGGGGTTAGATTTATAATGTTTATTAAGACTCTGAATTCTCTGGAAATCTACGACGGCAACTCCCTTCTCGCAGTCCACTCGTTCGGAGTCCCTCTGCATGCATACGCTGCATGCTAACCCTCTGCATGCATACGTTGCATGTTGCACACTCATCCAAGCACAGATTAATACTGGCTCATGGAAATCTCTAATCTCTAGGATCAGACAGATTTAGAAGCGGGTTTTTGCCCTTGCCAGGGTTGGTATGGATCCACCTATGGATCCAACACTAGAAGACCATCGGAGGACATTGGATGCGGCTTTCAGGGCTTTTGTGGCCTTCACATCATCGCCTTCCTCATCTACATCTGATGGAGGAGATGGCTTTGTTAAGCAGACTAATGCACCTAGAATATAGATCATGTCGGCAGCTTCAAGTATGAAAGCTCTTTCTCTGAGTGAGCGGGGGTTGATAGGGTATTTTACTGGAATCTAGCCATCACCAAAAGAAATAGATCTTTGGCTGAAAAATAACTAGAAGACTCTGATATTTGGGGTCCTATAACACTACTTCTACAGCAAGGGAATCTTCACTTTTCTATTCGAAAACAAAGAAGACAGGGATCTAATATTTAGAAGTGGGCCTTACTTCATGGGCCCCCAAGGGCTATACCTAAACCATTAGAGTTTAACGTTTGATCCAGAAAAGGATGTACCCTCTCCAGTCCCAGTTTGTGTTCGCTTACCTCATATCCCATTACATTGCTGGAATGATGAAACTCTTCAGGCAATAGGAAACTCTCTTGGAAAATATATGGATAAGGCAAAACCGAAAGGTTCTCTTTTCTCCTACGCAAGGATATGCATGGAGGTCGATCTAGAAAAAGGGCTTCCAAAAATTGTAAGCCTTTGCATGGATGGATGGGAGCATGCTCAAAAATTCGACTATGAACAACTATCATTCAAATGCAAGAAATTCCACGAGTACGGTCACTTCATCAAAAAATTCCCTAAATACGTGCAAGAAAATCTGGACAAAACTCAATATAAAAGGGTGCATCACGCGAAAAAAGGAAGGAAAACGGCACCCTCAAACCCCGATACAAAAGGAGCCACGGGAAGAGAAAGGAAAAGAGACAAAATAGGGAGAAAAAGAGGTCACAAACAACAATTAGTTCAATCTTCTGAGTGTAGAAGAAGGGGAAATTATATCAAACGAAGAAACTCTAGAAGAAGGCATAGCAGAGCCCCATAGCATCTTACGAGAAAACAACATTCCACCAACTTCACACAGGGAAGAAAGGATAGATGCAGAGATGGAAGGCTCTCCATCACTTGGAGGATCCTGGGTGGAAAGGGTAAAATAAGGCAGAGTTTCCTCTTTTTCCCGATCTCCTGGCTCATCTTCAAATGGGTCACAAGAGATCCATGAAATGGCTCTAGTCGCCAGAGGAATAAAGTCACAAAGGTATCACAGAGAGCAAGAGGCAGAGAGAGAACTGGATTTAGGAATGCATCGGAGCATTAAAGAAACAAAGCTCCTTCAAAACCGCAAAAATACAGGGAAAGTGGAATGAAGGTCTAGGGCAAGACCTCAATCAGTCAAAAAATAATGAAAGTAGTCTCTTGGAATTGCAAAGGGTTGGGTGGAGAAAATAAAGTGGAATAAATTAAATACATCATTGGATCTATAGGCTAGACTTACTGCTAATCCAAGAGACAAAAATGAGTGATGTGGAAGTATTGGCACTCTCACAACACTTCTGGAAAAACAGCAAGGGAAACGCCATTAGTTCTAGAGGGCCCTTAGGGGGAATAGCAACCTTTTTTCTAGTAAGTATGATATAAAAAATATAGAGGAGAATAAATACTATATCCTCACAGAATTATAGGAAAAATATGATCCAAATGTTAGCAATGTATGCAATGTGTATGGGCCAACACATTCCAGAGATAAGCAAACATTCTAGAACAGCCTAGAAACTCTACAAGGTGATCTGGCAGGGAAATAGTTCATTATCATTGGGGACTTCAATGCCACCCAAGCACAATCAAAGAAAAGAGGGGGCTCGAGAGTAATAGATCCATAAGAGGAATACATGGAAGATTTGATCTCTGATCTGGATCTAATAGATCTGCCATTGAAAAATGGGAAGTATACTTGGAGTAATCGAAGATTGGGTGCGGGTTGCATTGCGTCCAAGCTTGACCGTTTCCCGGTAAGTGCCTCTTTTCTGCTTAGAGATCTTACTCTCGCCTCCTTTACTCTACCCTCGTCAGTCTCGGACCACAAGTTGATATCTTTGGTGTTATCAACTCCTAAAAACCTCGGACCTATACCCTTTAAATTCAACTCCTCCTAGATCCAAGAGGAAAAATCAATGGGAATAGTTAATAATGTGTGGGGATTGGCTTGCACTGACTCTCCTAGCTACATTTGGGAAATAAATCTTAGAAATGTTCACTGTGAACTAAAATCCTAGGTGAAAACTGAGTATAGAAACGCTAGCACTAGGAAAATCCAGCTACAATTTGGGCTAGCTTATCTACATTCAAAGATGGAAAAGGAGGAAATTACCCTAATGATTATCAACCAAGAAAAAGGGCTAAATATAAATATCCTTAAAGCTTCTAGAAGAGAGGAAGAGGAATTGAGGGTGAAATCCAAACAGCTCTGGTTAAAGGGAGGGGACAGTAACCCAGAGTACTTCGATAAGAAAATAAAAACAAGGATCAGCTATAGCATGATCAATGAAATAAAGGATAAAGACGGCAACAAGATGGTGGATCAGGAGGAGATTAAGGCCCATGTTTTTCAGCACTTCAAGGATCTTTACATGGATAAGGAAGAGATTGATCCTCTAGCACAGGCACACCTTCTCGCTGGAATTCCATCCCTTATAACAAAGTAGGATCACAATGACCTATCAAAACCCATTATTGAATATGAGATCAAAGCTGCCATCTAGTTTCTACATGCAGATAAGGTACTCGGACCTGATGGGTTCACCATCAATTTCTATAGGGAAGCATGGGATACTATTAAAGAAGATCTGAAAAGAATGCTAAACTAGACAAGAAGAAAGGATAAGGTAAGGGGGGGCACCAACTCTTCCTTTCTCACCTTGATACCAAAAGAAAAAAATCCCATTTCAATAGATCGCTTCAGGCCTATATCACTTTGTAACACCTCATATAAAATCCTCTCAAAAAATTTTGCCACTAGAATAAAGAAAATAATGGGAAGGATCATATCGGATATGCAAGGAGGATTTATTGCAAGACGTCAAATCCTTGACAACATCATAATTGTTCAGGAAGCAATCCATACCAACATGGAAAGAAAGCATAAAGGTATGGCTATAAAGCTCGATATGGCTAATGCATTTGATCAAGTTAATCACTTCTTTCTTTTTGAAATTATGTCAAAATTTGGGTTCTCCTCTAGGTTCATAAAACGAATTAAAGCTTGTATCAGCAGCCCCTGGATTGCCTCATTGATAAATGGCAGGCCAACTAAGTTCTTTCAAGCCACCAAAGGAATCAGGCAAGGTTTCCTGCTGTCCCCATATCTATATCTCCTGGTAGCAGACTTTATCAGCAGAAAACTGCGACAACAGTAGGATATTGGGAAGCTTAAGGGGATGAAAATTACTAGAGGTGTTAGAGCTTCAAATCACATGCAATTTGCAGATGATACCATCCTGCTTGGAGGCGCATCCATGATCATAGCAGAACGGTTCAGAAGAGTTCTCTCCACTTTTATTAAAGCTTTGGACAACAAGATAAATGCTACAAAATCAAAATCATACTGCTAGAATCGTCTCCCTGGAAACATGGCAAAGATATCTATTTTTCCTTCTTTCACCTTTTTGTCTTGACCCATGGTTCAACATCACCACAAGACATCGGCCTGACAGAGTAACTCCATCGGCAACTCCTGCGAGGCAGGCGTAGTCTCACCTGAGATATCTAATGGGTAACTTCCAGAACCATGTTTCCGTAGTTGGCAAGGGATTATAGTCCCTTGGCATGTAGCCAAGGCACTCGACTAGGACAACTTAGACGGCTGGATAGTTCCTGCGCGACTAAGCACAACTGTATGTCAGCGCACGCAACATGACCTATTCGTAGGCCTTAGCAACTAGCGCAACTCATGCGACACAACTGATCCTTTCAACTAACAGGCCACTTGCGACTTATACTTCAACTTAAGGAATTAGCTACAGCTTACTTGTGCATTCCAACAATTCTTTAGCAGCTATTCATTTACTAGTTAACAATATGGTACCAGGAATTCAACAATAGCTCATTATCATACAGTAAGCAAATAACAACCATTCACGTCAACATGCACAGCATCAATCAACCATTTAAGCACACAGAATAACATGGAAACCCATCTGGGAAAAACCACTAAGGTGCTCTTCATATGGCATGAGAAATGGGTATAGCACCTTGCAGTCTACAACTTGCAAACTGATCTTATGATATGTCCTTATGACTCAAACTTCTTGCTCTCATGCTCTCTGGTTTATTCTTATATCTACTCCTACTTATCTGCACACAGCTTGGATCGACTCTTTTATCTACCTTCTATGAACTCAGCTGCAGATTCCTTCTACTCTTAGCGGTCTATGCACACAGCTGCAAGATTAGCGGCTCAAAATCCTTCTAATGCTACTAGACTCTTCTCTGAGTCTTCTCTTCTTCTATTCTACCTCAAAATACAACAAAAATGGAGTCCTTGGATCTTTACAACCAATGACTGACTGATACTTTCCAATTAATGACAAAATTGAAAACATCCAAACCTTATACATAATGGGTTCTTCTTATTTATCCCTTCTATCAGACCACGCGCATGTTGTTTCTCCTTGTTTGATTTTTACAGCAGCCTCAAATGTTGCTTTTCTTTGCTCTTTGAGCTCCTCGGGAGGTGTGCTCGGCACCTTTCTAGCTTGCAGTTCTTGCGCCTGCTGTCAAAGATCTTGCACAAACTTTGGTAGCCTGATTACCTTAGCCGCGGAGTCCTCATCGTCTTTCCCTGCTTCAGGTGGGAATTCTGCAATGGCACTCTTGATGGTGTCCGCTAGCGTGAGGCGGTTCTACTCGCGTGCCAGTATTTCCTATTCTCTCTCAGGAAGAAGGTCAATGTGCCCTTGAAATTCTTGGTCTTTCTCCTTCAGTAGAGCCTTGTGCACCTTTTCCTTCCTTTGTTGTTTTGTTGCCTGATAGGAAACAACATTCTCTCTTAGCCGCATTTTCGTTGCGGCTTCCTGTTGTACTTCGTAGACTTCGCTCAGAGGCAGCTTCGAGAAGTCTAACTGGAGTGTGGAAAACTCATTCACAATATTTTCAAAGGCACTCTGGCCTATTTTGGTTTCTAGTACACTTGTCTGGATTGTTACTTTGATGGGAGACACTAACTGTGGTGGGACTACTTGGACATTGGGGTCGACGCCATACGTCTCAGCCTCAACAGTGGCTTTGACCTCTTTGATTGCTTGGATCAACTTATTTAGATGGCCCCCACTTGCTCAGCTATGTTGGCTTGTTGTTTCTTTAGGCTGGCAAGGTTGTCTTGCGTGACTTTAGCAATGACTGCTACGAGCTCCTCTACATCATCTTATGTCAATGTGTTCACATTCGACGGTTTCTGAGCTTTTTGCTTCTTGCGATGTTGGTGGACTTTGTGTTGCCTTGTTTTCATTTGGTTCTACACATGCTTTGGACTTGGGGTGTGCTATGAATCACTTTGATCTGAGTTATGCCTATCATCACCATCTTGTTCTTCCTCATCATCTGCTGATTACCCTTTTCATCACCTCCTTCATTTCCTTCTACATGAACTTGCTGGACTATTGGGTCTTCTTCCTCCTGTCCTTCAGGAAATGGCTCTCCTAGTGGGTCACGCCATTCTTCTGGCCATAGGTGGATAATTGCATCCACATCCTCATCTGTCACCATGAATCTTGCATGGTGCACTTGTTTGGTCGAGTCTTTCGCCGGTTCCAAAATGATGTTGTGCGCTCCGGCCTGAAATTTGATAAATTTTGTGTACCTATGTACCGTCACAACGTGGATTCGATGTGATCTCCAGAAAACATTGCGCAACACCTCTGTGTACAAAAGAACTCAATGTTGTTGTCCTTCTATCGGGTTGTATCTTTCTTATCCTCCCATAGGTTTCGATACCTTGCACCAAGGCAAGGGAATGGGACATCCATCTACAGATAGTAGGGTGGTTTGGCCCATAAAGTGAATGAAATCAAAATAAGTAGCCACCAGTAATGGAATTTGTAAGTGGGCTCATGCTGGGACTGCGTGACATCATTGATTAGATCATTGAGCAATGATCGCGACCGATTGAACTCTCCACCCAGCGCACATTGTTCTACAAGTTCGATTGTCGCCGCCAAACACTGATTGGGAAGCATCTTATGTAACAACTTACATGATAAGATCTGCACAACAAATCTCACACTTCTGTCCTCAATTGGACTAATTAGGTAGCCCTTGTTTGTGTGTCGCAAGTTGTATTTATGTTGATCCAGGTGGTGTCTTTCCGGGCCAAGTAAGGTGCAGGATTGTCACTTTGGTTTGGGAGGCCTACGATCAACAAGATCATTTTGGCATCAACCAGGTATGGTCAATCAAGCTACATGCATCCTTTGTGAAATAAAACTAGCAGTTGCTTCACGTATGCGTTAATGTGTATATTGTGGCTGAAATGGGGCATAAACAACAGGTTAATCAAACCTGTGCATCCAACTCCCTTGGCCCACTGCATCATCCTGAGCACTTGTTCTTGACTTGGGTCGAGTTGTTCCGGGATCAGGCAACCCGCTCTCTTTAGTCCTTCCTGTAGTCGAGTGTCGAAGTCTTCAAATTTCAGCTTAGCTAACTTAGGCATGATGTCAATCGGTAGGGGGACCTTTTCAGGAATTTGTGGCGCTGCCAGAGTTGTAACCGCCTTCTTTGGGAGTGTCACCTTCTCCACGTCAGCTCTCCTTGGCCAAACATAGTGTGGGAAGTTCTCATCAGCTTCCTCTGCCTCCGGCCCTCTACGCGGTTGGGAGTCTTCTTCCATGTAGTCATCCTCCTGTTCATTCTCTTGGTATTTTTCTAAGGGACTTTTGGCATGAGCATTGACAAGAGCGGCAGTCTTCTTGTGTTTCCTCATCTATGGGAGTCCGAATGGTCCTCCAACTGCTGGCTTGCTGGGATGTCTCGACTCCATAACAGGTGGTCTCTGGGCTGGGGTACGCACAACATGCAATCCCGGTGTCAGAATTGTAGTATGACCAGCCACATTGGTAGGTTTCTTTTGCATTCTCGCCATTGGATCAGTCTTTGGTTCTTGTTGTGGTTGTTGTATCTCAGGTTAGGGACTCTCTTCTTCAATTGGGCAACCGGAGATAATAGTTGCATCTAATGGCTCACTATCACTAGGGATCTCAATTACTATGGGTGTCGGCTTTCTTCAATAGGGATGATAGGGTTCAGCTCTGCAATCACTCAGCTCTGGTTCTCTCTAACTTACTTTGTGGTTGTAAAAAGAATGCTTGTCGGTGAATCCTTGCACTTATACCCACCACCACATCGTGTAGTCGTCATGCAACAGTCGGTTAATGTCTAATCCGTCACATGGGTTTCTTGACTACTGCATCTATTCATCAAGTCGTTAACTGGAGTGTTGCGATGTTTCTGTCAAAACAGTTATGGCGGATCTGTCGGATGTGTCCTTATAGCACATCGTCATTCTCCTCGTATATCATTGAATTAATGACACTTAGCTGTCACGGCCACCTAAATCTTCACCGAATATCTGTACTTTAATGTCAGCGAGCCTGTCATTTTTGCTTTTTGCAGTACTTTCCACCTTTTTCTTTTTCGTGCATGGTGGCATCCTTCTCCTGTGCGTCGCACTTGTTTTGTCACCAATGTGTGATAGAGCAATGTTTACGTCTTTCAGACCTTCTTCAATTTTTATTTTTATTTTTTCATGCCGCACACCGCAATTCTAACCCAAGATGTTATGACCACCATAGTATGGTTTCAGGCGACTGTCGTTCACCATACCCATGACATAGGTACCATCTAGCTTATGAACTTTTACTACATCGGTGTCAGTGATGTGCGCGACCACATATGGCCCTAGCTAATGTGTCTTTAACTTTCCTAGGTGTTTGAATAATTTGTTGTCATACAGCAACACAAGTCTGTCAACTTCGAAGGGTTTAACTCGAATGTGGTGATCATGCCATGATTTTTGTCACTGCTTCTCAAATGCCTGATGGAATCCTGGGACAAATCGTTCTTCTTCCAATTGCACTACCTATGTCAGCCTCTGATTGACAGTATCTCCATCAGCGTAGCAATTCTCAAACTTGGTACAATGTACTCCATTGGCATAACAACTTCTTGTCCATATACCAGTCTGAATGGGGTGTACCCTGTTAGTCTCTTGCAGGTTGTGTGATATTCCCATAGCACAGCTGACATTTTTTTATCCCAGTCATCTTGGTGCATGTTGCATACCTTAGTCCATGCATTCTCCAAAATCTTGTTGAAAGCTTCAACCGTTCCATTCTCCTGAGGATGATAGGGCGTCATCTTCTTATGCTGGATCTGAAATTCTGCAGTCAACTCAGCAATCACTTTGTTAACAAAATGCGTACCTTAGCTTTATATTTGGACAACCAAATCTGGTGACGATATTTTCAAACATAAACTTTGCCGCAGTCACAGTGGTACAATCTTTAACACGCGCAACTTCATCCCATCTTGTTAAATAATCCATCATGGTGATGATGTAGCGCACACCAGTTCTCTTTCCTGGCGGTCTGATGGGTCCAGCAAAATCAACTTCCCACTTGTCAAATTCTTGAAGGGTTATCTATGGCACAAGTAAAATCTCGATGTGGCACAATGGTTTTGTTGTCCTTTAACAAATATCGCAGCGCTTGCATAAGCTTTTAGTATCCATGTGTATGGTTGGACACCATAATCTTTCCTACAATATCTTGCACACTATCGCTTTTCCTGCATAGTGTCCTCCTGCAACACCAGCATGTGCTTCACTCATAACCAAAGGTCATTGATATTCAAATACACAGCAACGTAGTACGTCATCTGCACCCAACTTATATAGGTGTCCCGCGATCAACGTATAATCAGCAGCTCTGACGACCAAGTGTTTCTTCTGGTTAGTTGACATTCCTTTAGGTGCATATCTTGTACTCAAGAAGTGCATGATGGAATTAAACTCATGGTTATGGTCGTCCATCATGTGGATCACAAATAGTTGTGGATCAGGCAAATTATCTTCCAAGCTGGTTGTCTCTTCACCACTTTCTATCCTTGATAGGTGATTTGGTCCAACACTCAGTCGAACAGGTTTAACAATGACCTTAAAATCGTACTCTTGAAATAGGAGAATCCATCTACAGATATTCCCCCCAAACATTGGCTTATTGACTAGGTATTTCATCACTGAATGGTCAGTGTACATCTGAAAATGTCCACCCAACAAATAGTGTTGGCATTTCTGAAGCGCATAGACCATAGCAAGGCCTTCTCTTTCTGTCATTGTGTAGTTCTTTTCTGGTGTTGATAGTTTCCTTCTTGTGAAAGAAATAAGATGTTCAAGCGCACACTCTCCCAGTTGCGCCAAGACTATGTCTAGTGCAACAAACGACACATCAACATGCACATGGAACTCCTTCCTCCAGTCCGAGAATACAAGTATTGGCATGGTAGCCATTGCAGTCTTCAATTTATCCAAGATTTCTTGGCACTCTGTTGTCCACTGGAACTTTGTGTCTTTCTTCAATAGTTTCTCCATAGGTGCAGTGATGGCTACATATCCTCTTATAAACTTCTGGTAGTAGCTTGTATGTCCTAGAACTTATCTGAGTTGTGTGACTGATGTAGGTGGTGGTAAGTCTGGGATAATCACAATCTTTGTTGGGTCGACCAAGATACTATCGCAACATACGACGTGACCCAACAGCACACCAAATGGCGCACATAAAATACATTTCTTAGAATTAAGCGCAATCTGATATTGGTGACAATGGTCCAGCATCATGCATAAACTCTCAACATGGTCTCTTACTAGGACAAACACAGTCCAATCATCAAAGTATACCTCAATAAATTTATGAATAAAATCTTTAAAAGCAGAGACTGCTATTCTAGAAAAAATAGCAGGTGCATTCTTGAGTCCAAAGGACATTACCGTATACTGGTAGCATCCCCATTCAGTGACGAAGTTTGTTTTGTGGCTATCTTCCTTCACGATTCTAACTTGATAATAGCCCGAAAAGCCATCAGTAAATGAATACATCTCTTGTCCTCCGAGACTTTCAAGCACTTCATCCGTAAATGGTGTTGGGAATGGATCGTGCAAGCATGCGTCGTTCAGCTTCCTTAATTCGACACAGTTCATGACTTCACCTGTTGTCTTTTTATCCTGGATCACTATAGGGCTGATCCATTCTGACTCTTCAACAGGTTCAATAATCCTAGCGTCGAGCAGTCTAGTTTTTCTTTTACCCTTTCTTTGTACTTGGGGTTCATCCTATATGGTCGTTGTTTACTAGGTTTAGAATCTGGTCGCGGGGGTATTTTCATCTCCCCTAAGTCACCCACTATTCCCTTCATTTATGAGAAGTTGGTAGGGAATAGGTCTTGATATTCATGTAGTAAATTCATGATTTTCGCAACTGTCTCTTCATCCCAATAATCTCCTATATTGGCAAACTTTGGGTTGTCTGATGACCCAATGTTTACTTTCTTAATTTTTAGTGTTTTAAGGAACTGGTCACTTGAGATACCACTTCCTTCTACTTCATGTGTGCCTTCATATTCTGGTATGTTTATGTTAGTCAGATCATCATCTGGGTCTGCAGCTAGATTGTAGCAAGCCATCCATTGTTGAATGGTCGCACTACACTGGTGAGAGTTAGCCTCGTCAAAAGGGATCTTAGCAAGTATCTTCTCCTTTATCACCTAAAGCACAGCATCAACTGTATGGTGCTCATCAGCAAATTCAAATGTATGTGTAAACTGCTTAGCTAGCCCTTCCCACTCTTGGGTTCCTTGTCACAATTCCATAGATGCATACCAGGTTCTAAGTGTCATTTCCAATGTATGTATGAAATGATGGACCCACTCCTGCCTCGAGTATTCTGCAAATGCGATGCGACAATGATTAAGATGCTCCACAGGGTTTGCTAACCCCGAATACTGATGGTTTACCAGGGTGACCTCTTCTCTGAATCTGACTTCCATCAATCTTCCGCATTGTCGCCAGTTTGTTATAGACTTCTTATGCGCACCCCACCATCTAGTAGGCGTAGCTTTTAGTGCATGATCTAGCGCGGACAAGTGCTATGATTCCATTACAAGTCCTTCAAACTCATTTAAGACGGTCGCAAGGTTAGGTAAACCCTCATAGGTGGGTAGCTCATGCAGCTCATTCTCCACCTGTCAAAAGGACCTGGTAACTCTTGCGCACCTCCTCATAGAGACTTCATGTACTCTGTTTTTCCAATTCTCCAAAGCTTCCCCTAAGTCATATGTGCAGGAACTAGCACTCTTCTAGCTCAGGTTTCCATCCACTGTCGGATTGATGTAGTCTTCTTGTAATGCACTAACATTGTAGATTTGGACGAGGTAGTCAGCTTGTCCATCATTATATACAGGCTTGATGTATCTCTGTCCTTCTAACGGGTCAATGGGCGACACCACTCACATCTCATTATCCTCAAATGAGAGGATCCGTTTCTTGAAGTTTATAATGGTTTGTTTTTCTATGGACCAATCTATCACCAGCAATGCAGGCGATGTGTTTGTGTCATCGACAATATTGATGACCTCAAAGTCCACAAATGTGCGCAACCCTTAAACGTCGACAGGGGCTTGACTCAAGTGTCCAATGGGTAGGACCTTTGCCTAATTTGCAAGTTGTGGCTAGATAGGAGACCAGTCCAGGTGTGGCTTACCCATACTTTCACAGGTTTTTCTTGTTAAAATATTGACATCATACCCCAGGTCTAAAATGATGTAATCCATGTCATGGTCACCTATCTACGCAGTCATTCTTAACTCACTGCTAGTTTTGAACTTCTTTCTCACTTGATTAACCTTCTTTTCAGGTCGTTTATCTATGGGAATCTCTTCTATCATTTCCTGTAGTTATGAAATAACATCTTTATCTTGTATTAGTGTTAAGCAACTTGACAAAAAGGATCTGAGCTTACTAACCTTTTGTGGGACATTGGTCTGAAATATGCGCTGAAATAGTTCAGGCATCTCCTTTACTTCTTCTGATGTCGATGGTTCACCGGCTCCACAAACTCTAGTCGTACCTCCGAGAATAGTTTCTTTTGTTCCTCGACGTTAAATGATACTTTATTATGTGTCGCAGGTCATACTTGCGGTTGCAGTTGTTCTTATGATTTAACCTAATCAGCTCCAGTCGTAGCCCCTCCTCGTGTTACGAAAGCGATATTTAGATCTCATGGTTCAGCTGCGATCATCTAAACATTCATGTTAGGATTTGGGTTTGCATTCTATGTAGGATTAGGTCCTGCGATGGTCCTTTCTTAGCACTTTGTGATCAACTGAGGACATTGCTCCACATTATGGTCCTATCCCTTATAGTATGAATATGTCTTCGTAGGTTCTAAGCAATCTCTGGCATAGTGAGCTACTTCTCCATAGTTATAGCACATAACTTGGCCTCTTCCTCTACCAAATCCTCCTCCTCCTCCACCTCTTCCTCTGAATTTTCCACCACCCCTTCCCTACGGGTGTGGTTGTTGTGGTGGGTACTGGTTCTATTGGTAGTGTGGTTGGTAGTGATTTTGTTGCGCGTACAGCTGCTGAGGCACGTACTAAGGTTGATACTAATTTTCATATTCATTGGGTGGGAACTGTGTAGGCTGATATGATGCTTGCATCGGTTCAGCTTGAGCGAGTCCCTCCTTTCTCATTAAGTAGGTGTCAATAGTCTTTTCTTTCAAGAGATGGTATGCTCTACAATCTTTTTCTTCATGTCCTACTTACTTACAAAATTTACAAAAAATATTTGCCAGGGTACTTACAACCTTTTGCAAATATAAACACTCCTCATCATGATGCCCTCTAGACTGGCATATGTGACACCATGGTAGCCCCTGGCCATTTAATGGGTTTGGTGCACCTGACGCAATATAGTTCATGAAGGTCAGCCAATTATCCTTGGTGTGCCCATCTGTTCTGCATTTCATGCACCACAAATATTCTTGTTCTTCCTTACCCTTCTTGATGTCCTAAAGCTGTATTGTTAGATTAACCCACTGCGATTGAATCTATACCATTCCTGCAGCACCGTCGCCAATGGGAGAGGCCTTTAGCTTCATTGTTAATTCAAATGCTTTTGTCTGCGATTCAATATTTTGTTGCATTAACGGTCCTCAGATGTGTGGTAATAGTGCAGCAATAAACCACTCTTTATGTTGTACATCTAACATTTGGAAACTTACCTTAGCCATCAAAGTTTTAATCCATTGGTCAAAGTCCCATACTAATTCTGCCAATGCTTGTTTAATCTCCTTGATCTCAGTAATGCACTGCGATTCAAATTTAGTTTCTTTGAACTCAAAGATCATTGCAACTCTGATCTTGTCAAGGGTCTTCTATGGTGTTCCGACTGGTGCGGCACAGAACTTCATAAGCCAATCTAGCGCACGACCGCTCAGATTTGTGATCATTTGTTCCTTCTTTATGTCTGCATTATGGACTAACCAAACCATCCAAACAACTTCGCAGAGGAACCAATGCTGCTTTGGATCTTCTACTCCATTTCCATTGAATGTGGGTAACTGAATGTCCGCCCTGGCCATTAAGTTGGTGTCAGGGTTCTTTGGTAAAGGGTCAAAAGGACGTATACCTTCTGGTGTATTGGTCGCAGTACCCGCTTTATCAGTATTAGTAGTCCTCTCTGGGGATGAGACTCTAGATCTCACCTTTGGGGATATTGCTGGTGTGATGTAATTGTGTCCGGGCCTTGGTGTCTCAACGGAGTCTTCAGAGTCCTCTGGTCCTTCTAAAATAGGGCTATAGTCCTCCTCTTCATCGCAAGACCCTTCATCTTCATGTGACCGAAGTTCGTGTTCACTCTCCTCGAATAGACTAAAGTTTCATCGCCCTCTTTTAGTTTTTCTTCTTTTCCCTGATCTAAATCTCCTTCCACTCCCTAGGAATCCAAATTCTAGTTCAGGTTTTGTGCTTCCTAGGAACATCTCAACTCACCCTCTCCCATTTTCTTAAGAGGTCATCTGTAACATAGCCTCCTTCATAGGTATGTGACTCGACTACCCAATGGTAAGATACCCTTCTCATAGATGAGCATCTTAATCCATGCACTGATAAATAGCAAATACCTTCGTCAGGGTCCTTGGAAAAAATTTCTTTGCGCCTCACTATATGAAGTTATGGTGTCTAACGCGAACTCAGTATTGTATCCTTGCAAGATATTGTCAACCCAAAAATCAACAGCTCTAGAGATATTGTTAATTACACTGGTTACCTCATGAACCAACTGATCACTCCATTCGTCGGCTTCTCTTCTTTGGCAATTTGTTTGTCTAGTCACCAACCTTGTCAACCACTCATACAGTATAACAGGGAATTTTGCAAAGAAGACCTCGTGAATATTAGGATATATATACTCGTCTACCCAATTCTCTGCGCTCAGTCGTGTTCCTGCGCTTTCGTCTTGCGCAAAAGTTGACGTTTTAGAGTCCAACCAATCTTCTATCTCTTTCTTCGTCGGATGCCACAGCATTTCCCTCAACTCAAAGGATTATGGGTCCCGCCAACGAAACCATTTGTTGTTTTCTTTCACCTTTTTGTCTCAACCCGTGGTTCAACATCACCACAATACCAACAATAAACCACAAGACATCGACCCGACAGAGTTGGCGAGAGATTATAGTCCCTTGGCATGCGTCCAAGATGCTCAACGAGGACAAATTAGACGGTTGAACGGTTCCTGCGTGACTGAGCACAACTGTATGTCAAGGCACACGACACGACCTGGTCTTCAGCCTTAACAATTGGTGCAACTCATGCGATGCAACCGATCCTTTCAACTAACAAGTCACTTGCAACTTATACTTCAACTTAAGGAATTAGCTACAACTTACTTGCGCATTCCAACAATTCTTTAGCAGCTATTCATTTACTAGTTAACAATATGGTACTAGGCATTCAACAATAGCTCATTATCATATAGTAAGAAAATAACAACCATTCACATCAACATGCACAGCATCAATCAACCATTTAAGCACACAGAATAACGTGGAAACCCATCTGGGAAAAACCACCAAGGTGTTCTTCATCTAGCATGAGAACTAGGTATAGCACCTTGCAGACTGATCTTATGATATGTCCTTATGACTCAGACTTCTTGCTCTTGTGCTCTCTAGTTTATTCTTCTATCTACTCCTACTGATCCGGACACAGCTTGGATCGACTCTTCTATCTACCTTCTATGCACTAAGCTGCATATTCCTTCTACAATTAGCGATATGTGCACACAGCTACAAGATCCGCAGCTCAACAGCCTTCTACTGCTACTAGACTCTTCTATGAGTCTTCTCTTCTTCTACTCTACCTCAAAATATAGCAAAAATGGCGTCCTTGGCTCTGGAAAACCAACGACCGACTGATACTTTCCAACTAATGACAAACTTGATAATAACCAACCCTTATACATAATGGGTTCTTCTTATTTATCCCTTCTATCAAACCATGCAGGGTCGACTACATACTAACTATCAGTTACAGGTCGTGATCAACTGCCAGAACAGGCTGTCATGGACTAAGAAAAGGCATTATTGGCCTGACTTATAATATTATTCCATAGGTATGTGTCCGTAGGCTTACGTCGACTTTAATAGACATGATCTTTACTTGTCGTTTTCCGATCGTTATCACCTGTACGCTTGCCTTTCCTTCGTCACGCGCATATTTATTTCGCTTGCGCTTGTCCCTTTCCTTCCTGTCGTGACCTTCCTTCCTGTCACGCACGCGATGTACCTTTGCTTGCACATGAACTTCTCTCTTGTGCTCCTTTCCTAGCCCAACAACCTCAAATCCTTGGATTCGAAGGGATCACTACTTGGAACTCCTTCAGCTACCTAGGCATACCATCTTCAAAGGACAAAAAAGGAAGGTGAACTGGCAAGTTTTGACAGACAAAATTAAGAAAAAAACTAACGCCTGGGGAACCAAATGGCTCAAGAAAGCAGGAAGGTTAGTTCTTATTAAAATAGTACTCTTTACATATCCAATTTATGTATGCTCTATTTCTCTAGCTCCTAAACATGTAACTCAGGAAATCGTTGGATAGATATAGAAATCCCTCTGGAAAGGAGGAAAGTCGGCAAACACAAAAAAAATCAATCTGGTAAATTGTGACATCGTGTGCAGTCCAAAGCAGCCTGGTAGTATGGGAGTCAGAGATCCCCATGACATGAACCTAGCCCTCAGTGCAAAAATACTGTGGAGAGTTTGTACAAGAACGAGTGCATGGTGGAAATCAGCCCTACAAAAAAATACATGACAAGAATTAGACAGAGATGCATTGAAAGCATAAATATTAACAGAAATGGATCCCCAATCTGGGAGATATGCAAAAAATCAGCCTCTATAATTCAAGAGAGTATTCATTGGATTGCTTGGAATGGGAAGCATGTACGAATTTGGAAGGACAAGCTTAGATTGAAATCGCCCTCGAATTACTGCCAGCAGCTACACGAGTTAAAGACCTGGTGTGAGAGCAATGATTACAACATGATGTATGACATCTCTGATTAGACATGAAGAGGTAGATGGAAAGGCTAGAAATGCATTGACCTCCCTGTGAACCTGTGTGAGGACTATAGAGTGCTCCTCACAATCCTACATGGGAAAGCACCAATTCACAAGAATATTGCTGAAAGTAGTGGATGGGGAATTGCTAGAATTTACGCGCTCAAAGAAGGCTATCGTATGGTGTACAAAAGGAAGAACGGGTTAATTAAAAACAACAAGTAGAATGCTAATAGATTGCCAAAAATTTATGTTTTCTTCTGGAGCCTTGCACTCCATAAAACGCTTACAGTTGAGAATCTGAGGAAGAGAGGGATTGTAGGGTCGCTTCATTGCATCTTGTGTAAAGATGAGGAGGAAATCTTAGAGCATATGTTCATAGAGTGTAATTTCACGCAGAAATTCTGGAACATGATCCTCAAAGAGCTTAATATGAATATTACAAAGCCAATGAGCTAGAATGATATGTTCTTCTATTGGAAAGATTATTATCAAGGCTCCTTCTTTAAAAAACCAAACCTTTCCAAGCTTGGGAAGCTCTTCCAAGGTTTATTTGCTGGAAAATCTGGACAACAAGGAACAAGGAAATATTCGAAGGTAAAAATGCAAGCACCAATAAATTTGTTGCTTCAGCTAAGGCTCTATGGGTTGACACATTAGCCATAAGAGGAATGAAAAGTATAAATAATGAGCCTCTTACGGTGGAAGAAAGGGCTTGGATGGAGGATCTCCTTTGGAATTCACCGTCAAGTTCCAAGTTAAATCCCCCAAAGATGTCAAGCCTCTTGAGATGTCAGATTAGGATGAGCAATGTGATGAACAGAAAAATTCACAAAGATAGGATTCAACACTCTTTTCTTTGACGATGCCTCAAAAGGAAACCCTGGGAATGTAGGAGCGGGTGGAGTAATCTATGACTTCAATGGGAAAAAGCAAATAGAGTATGTCTGGGGTATTGGGAGAGCAACAAATAATGAGTTATAATGGTACGTTGTAATCAAAGGTTTGGACCTGGCCAAAGAAATGGGGATCAAAGAATTGAGAGTAATAGGAGATTCCTTAATTGTCATTAAGGAAGCAAGAAAGATCTACAGAGACTGGAAGATTGCTTCCTCAAGGATGCATCATATGCTCTCCTGTCTATGAAAATAATTCAAAACATTTAACTTCCTCCATGTTTTGAGAAGTCAGAATCAGCAGGCGGACAGCATGGCCAATAAAGGGGCGGGGTTTAGTTGTGGAAACTTAGAAAAGGATAGCATCATCTACGAAAATGTTTGGATCCCTTAAATTATGCATGCTTTTTAAATGTTTTGTTTTTGTATTGTATTTCTTGGGAAATTTGTAAGGAGTTATAGCACCCACAACATAGGCAATTTCCATGTATATTATAGGCTAGAGAAGGAGGAAAATTGTTAAAGGGATGCTGCTCTGTTATGGGAGCAATCTGACTTGTATTTCGTTTTCACATTCTTTTTTATATATTCCAAAAAACCCAACCATTTTTGTTTTAAAAAAAAATTATAATGTTTATTTTATTTATATATTTTCTTTATTATCTTAATTAGTTAATTTTTGTTTATTTTTATTATGTTTTTAATTTGACTTAATTTAAATTTGTTTTATATCGTTTTAATTAATTTTGTTTCTAGTAAAATAGTAATAAGACTAATAATGGATCGTGTTCACTTGCAGGGAAGTTTCAATTTGAAGAGAAAAGTGTGGGGATTTCATGGCAAATGTCATAAGGAGGCTCCAATACATCCTCGACAAAATTTATCCCAATTCATGAAGCAAAGGAAAGCATTGAGGACGTGTGACGATGACAGCACGACTATTTATCACTCGCTCACTCTAGTCATAACTTTTGACCCAGTCATCCATTTCAAGCATGCCTTATACCATTGTAAAGGTATTGATGAGATCTATGCATTCATGGTAATTGTTATCACCAATAATATACCCAAAAAGTACAATACAAAAGAGTAATCCAATTGTTGATGAATAGAAAGGCCAATTTGGTCGAAGACTGTAGATAATGTAAATTCTTATGAGACAAGCATGGTCAAAATTTATGTCATCGCATACATGCACATGCATTGATGTTGATAACTTAGTAAGTAGAGCCCGAAATGACACCTCCAAAAAAAATGTTTGATAACACAACTACATAAGTTTTTTTGAGGTCAAGTCGATCAATACAAATTGCAGACATCAGTAGTGTCATGAAGAAGAATGAAATGCATTGTCAGAAGGGGGACATTGTCATTATCGACAAACATTGTTCTTGATTCGTGATGATATATAAACACATATTATTATGGCCAACAACAATGTCACTTCACATTTGATGAAATCATGTTACATTGAGATTGACATAACAGACCAAACTCCATGGATGGATTAGAAAGAAGCATTACAACATGAAGCATTGTACCACATTCTATAACATCGAACAACAACCACATGGATGTGATAAAGGAATGGTTTTGGAAACCTCAAATAATCATTTCACCA
>LPNX010946497.1:2812-57173 GCA_001517045.1 Pseudotsuga menziesii
CAAATTTGATCCCTGGTAGGGTTGTATACACAATCCATTTACCGAATTGATGAAGGGCATAATGGTTGGTCGTGCAACAATGGCATCCCAACCCACGCATAAAACCTTGGGATAACAAAGGAGATGTATCACTGTAACCTCAACACGATTATCCTCTCACTTTAGGCCCAACTCTCTAAGGCCAAGGAGGTCTCCCAATACTTTATAAAACCACTTAAGTATAAACAAAAGATAAAGTAATGAAAGCTTTAATACTTACAATTTGTAGTAGATCAAAAGATGCTACAAGATATAATTACGGTTACCACGTTCATTCCATGAGAGACTTGAAATGAAATATACTTTAGCAATATGACAAGTAAATAATGCATTCAATAACATAAACAATGCATTCAATAACATAAACAATGCTTCCAACTTGTTGATATTCTGGCAGGTTGGGGGCTTATAAATATTTAATATAATTTTTTTTTTTTTAAATTTACTGCCGTCGCTTAAGCGACAGCTATATCTGTCGTTTTTGCGATGCCTTGCCATGCTATCTGTCTCAAATGCAACGGTTATTGGTGATACGTGGCGCTTGAAAATTAGTTCTAGCTGTCGCAAATGCGACGACTCTTCTTCATCTCCGTCGCTTAATCGACATCTATCTCTGTCGTTTTTGCGACGCTTGGTCATGCTATCTGTCACAAATGCGACGGTTAAAATCAGATCTATCTGTCGCAAATGCGACAACTCTTCTTCATATCCGTCGCTTAATTGACAGCTATATCTGTCGTTTTTGCGACGCCTTGCCATGCTATCTGTCGCTTAAGCGACAGCTATATCTGTCGTTTTTGCGACGCTTACTCTCTAAAGCAATGGTTTAAGCGACGGTTATACCTGTCACTTCTCCGACGGTTGACATTTAACCGACGGTTAGTTAAGTGTCGCTTAACTGACGGTTAGTTAAGTGTCAGATACCCGACGCCACGTTTACGACACTTGAGAAAAAATCAAAGTGTAGTACATGCGACAGAAAAGTGTCGAAAATCCGACATGACGGCCGTCGGATTTTGGGTCGAAATGTAGTAGTGGCCTCAATGGTGTGGTTCAATAAATGTGTGCCTTGATCGCTCATCAGAATTATTGGGCATCCAAATCTACTGATGATGTTTTCAAAAAGGAACTGTGTGGCTGTAGCAGCATCACAATTTCTTACTGCTTTGGCCTCTACCCATCTGGTGAGGTACTCTGTTCTGGTGATAATATATCTCACACTAGTGTGCTTTCTTGGTGGGTTGATAGGACCCACAAAATCTATAGCCCATTTGTCAAATGCGCCCAGTGTGACCTGCGGTCGCAGCGGCATTTCATTGTGTTGCGAGGGTTTTCCTACCCTTTGGCAGATATCGCAGCATCTGCAAAAGTCCTTGGTGTCTTTATGCAACGTAGGCCACCATAATCCTGCCTCCAAGATTTTCTGCGCAGTTGGCTTTCCTGCGAAATGACCTCCTACGGTTCCTGAATGTGCCTCTCTGATAATAGCGTCTTTTTCATGCGGCATCACACATCTGCACAAAACTTCATCCAGTCCTAACTTGTATAGGTGTCCTGCGATCAGGGTGAAGTTTGCTGCTTTAACGACCAACTGCTTCTTTTGCTGCTTAGTAAACTCATCGGGTGCTGCTCCTGTAGTGAGAAAGTGAATAATATCGGCATAGTAATCATCTGCGATCTGGATAGAAAACAACGGCGCATCTGGTAAATTGTCATCTAGGTTACTTGGCTCTTCTCCTGAGTCTATCCGCAACAGATGATCAGGTTCGACATTCAGTCTTCCTAGTTTCACAATGATTTCAAAATCATACTCCTAAAATAAGAGTAACCATCTGCAGATTCTCCCCCCTAACACTGGCTTATTGACCAGATACTTCAATTCAAAATGGTCAGTAAACATATTGAATGGGGCACCCAATAGGTAGTGCCTGAACTTCTGCAGCACATACACCATAGCTAGGCCTTCTCTTTCTGTCGTGGTGTAGTTCTTTTCTGCTGTCGAGAGCTTTCTATTGGAGTATGCGATAGGATGGTCAATGTCCCCTTCTCCTGGTTGCGTTAAGACAACCCCTAGTGCGATGCCTGATGCATCCACATGTACATGAAATGGATTAGTCCAGTCTAGAAATACTAGGATGGGTGCTGTAACCATCTTCTCTTTAAGTGTGTCTAGACTCTGCTGACACTCCTCATTCCATAGGAATCTTTCTTTATCAATTTCTCCATTGGTGCTGTAATCTTTGCGTAGCCCTTGATGAACTTTCTGTAGTACCCGGTATGACCAAGTACTGTCCTCAGTTGCTTGACTGAGATGGGTGCTGGAAGATTTACAATGATGGCAATCTTGGCGGGATCTACCATCAAGCCTTGTCTGCACACAATATGACCCAACAAAATACCGAATGGTGTACAAAATATACATTTTTTCAAGTTTAGAGAAATCTAGTACTGCCTACATTTCTCTAACATCAGTCTTAAATCTCCTATGTGCTTGTCGATTAGTCCAAATACAGTCCAATCATCAAAATATACTTCTAGGAATTTATGGATGTATTCTTTAAATACAGCAACTACTACTCTAGAAAATATAGCTGGTGCATTCTTAAGACCAAAGGGCATTACCGTATACTGGAACGAGCCCCATTCAGTTGCAAAAGTGGTCTTATGGCGATCCTCTGGATGGATCCTGATCTGGTGATAGCCTAAAAAGCCATCAGTGAAGGAGTAGACCTCCTGTCCTCCCACATTATCTAGCACTTTGTCTGTGAACGGTGTCGAAAATGGATCGTGAACTGATGCATCGTTGAGCTTGCACAAATCGACACAGATCCTGATGTCTCCTATTGTTTTCTTCTCTTGCACAACCATGGGGCTAACCCATTCGCTTTCTTCTACTGGTTCAATGATGCCTGCTGCTAGCATCTTATCAATATCATCCTTAACTTTTTCTTTGTAGCGTGGATTCAATCTATATGGGCGCTGCTTGACTGGTCTAGCATCCTCCTTCACTGGTATCCTCATAACTCCCAGGTCTCCAACTATTCCCTTCATCTCTGTGAACTTGGTGGGGAATAGGTCCTAATATTCATGTAACAAATCTGCAATTTTTTCGACTGTTTCATCGTTCCAATAGTCTCCAATAGAGGCAAACTTAGGTTCTGCGTCTGTGCCAATATCGATCTTTTTAATCTTGATGGGTTCAGTGATTGCTGGAATCTCTAACTGTGTTCCCTCAACATCGCGAGTCCCTTCTGACTCCGGAATGTTGGTGTTGCGAGGGTCTTCATCCGCCTCCTCTGGTTCTGATGTAAAATTATAACACTCTAACGCCTCTTCTAGCTGGATAGCCCACTCAGGTTGAGCTGGCACTGATATGGTACAGTCTTCAAATATCTTGCTCTTTATTGCTTGAAGGGCCTGATCAAAACCTGGATACTCAGATTCAAATGCGAAGGTGAGTAGAAATCTATCTATCATAAGTGGCCATGTTGTTGTTCCCTTGCGCAGTTCAGTCTCTGTGTACCAGTTCCGTGGAACTGTATCCAAAGTGTGAATGAATCGGAGGACCCATTCATCCTCAGGAATGTCCGACCAATTCTGTTCGCATGTCTGAATGTGTGACCTGGGGTCACTCTCTCCTGTGTACTTCTGCGGGACATACTCTCTGTCGACAGAAAATATGATCGCCATCAATCTTTTAATATCATCCCATGATGCAATGTTCTCTTTATGCGCGTGTCACATCCCCATGCCTCTGACCGGTGAGGAGGACATGAGCCGTGGCTTAAACCACCTGGGCTAACCGCCCATGAACATGTACAGGCTTAAAAATTACTGAAAACAGAATGCTTAAACATGTGCATTGAACTTAAATATGCCCATATGAGAATTTATCATGCACGGATGCAATTATCTATCAGACACAGCGGAAACATCATACATTCAAACAAGCATTCTTTCAACATGTTCATTTCATTAACAGAAACTAAGATTGTAGAAGTAAAATGGACAAGATTACTTATCTTAAGATGAATTTGTTCCGCAACCAGCTACGTCGCTGCAACATTCCACCCAACCATAGGCCAGCATGCTCCTTAATCTCTCAACAACGTTGCCACCCCCGAGCTGGGCATGATTCTCCAAGGAATAAGGGAACAACAGGCTTACACGTAGCCAAGGATACACAAAACACACAGCCAAGCCAACAGAGTTGGCTTTATCAGGCCATTAAGGAGCTGGAGGAGGCAAATTGCTAAGCTAGTGAGCTCATTGCAGAGCCAAGAACACCTACACCAGAACTAGCCTGACCTCTAAGACACCCAAACACACCCAACACAAGGAATCAGTCCCTTCTCTGCTACACAGTCCCTCAGGCCCTACATTCCCTTCCAGTACTATTCAGGGGTGATGGAGAAGAAGGCCAGCCCTCTAGTTCTGTCTGTGAGGTTTCCAGCACCAGGTTTATCAAGCAAACCAAGCCAACACCCCTGCTCCTTACACAGTCCGAAGACCAACCATTGCATGTATGCAATCAATTAGCTATCACAGTTTAAACAGGGAAAATACAAAATTCTGAGTCATTATTGGCCCTAGCATGGCCAAAATGACTCTTCAAACAAAATTACAACAGCCCAAAGAAGTAAGGAAGACCACGGCAACACAGCCAACAACATGGGAAAATAACAGTCCCAAAATGTATTAGTGAGCACAGCTCACAGCAAACGTGGGGAATACAGTCCGTCCTGGGCAACAGATTCACTGAGAAAACACATAAAGACCACTCTAAGGAAGAGAGAAATACTGACTTTCGATAGCCACAGCATCCGCGATTTCACAGGAAAGAACGATGTGGGAAAACCCAGAAATTCCTGTGCGTGAAGATGAAAAACGGGGGGGAGAATCCCTCTGCGTGAGAATGCACAGCAATGGAGGCCCTGCGTGAGTGGAAAACAGCTCCGTTTTTTCCCGTGGATGAACAAACAACAGGGAGGATGCAAAATTGCAGTGCGTGGGTGTTCAGCAACTCGTGGAACCAAGAAAAATGTCTGCGTGAGACCAAAAACCGCCCAGAGCCTGTGCATGAGGAGGATCAAACAAAATCATGGGGAGAGTGGAGTTTTCCTGCGTGAGAGCTTCTTGCTGGTGGAGTGTGCATGTGGGTGAGGACTGACAGTCCTACCACACCCATTCCTAGACAATAACTGCCTCAACTGCCAGCAGAGATTTTTAATGAAAGTGGTTGGAAATAAGACAAGGGAAGAAGACACATGGGTTTTCTCTCATTGGCCAAGGTTGACAATTTCCCTCACCTCCTTATCCTTGGGAAAATCATGCCCCTTTCAATTTAGTTGCTGCGATCGTAGCTTGTCGGGTTCATTTAATTAATTATAGATGCATATTTACATGATGACCATCATAATATATGCCGCATGCCCCGATATACCATCGGTGACAAATTTAAATCCAAAACGTAGCATAACCGATCAATGGTGGGGCCTTGGCCTTTAGCTTCGCACCATGATCATTATAATATATACATCATATACATCTAGTGCAACGGGGTCAAAACCGGGGTGTTACATTCCCCTCCCCCTTCAATAGCATTGTCCTCAGTGCTTTACAAAATTTGAACAAAATGCTACACTGGTATCGCCTCAGTGTTCCACATAATTGAACAAAAATGGATGTGCCAATCGCATGGCATCCTCCAACTCCCATGTAGACTCTTCAGGCCCGTAGTGCTCCCATTGCACCTTTACCTACCCTATGGCTCGGTTCCGGAGCATTGTGACCTTCCTGTCGAGGATGCGCATTGGATCGATTTGGAACTCTCCCTCGGGTTCCACCTGAATCACATCCCAATTTATCACATGGTTAGGATCATGTACATATCTTTTAAGCAAAGAAACATGAAAAACATTATGAGCCCTAGTGCTAGCAGGCAATGCAAGTCTATATGCAACTGGCCCTGTCCTTTCAAGCACTTCAAACGGCCCATAATATCTCGGTGAAAACTTGGCACAACTACCAAGCTTCAAGGAACTCTTCCTTTCCCTCACTTTGAGGTAAACATGATCCCCAACACTGAATTCCCTGTTCACCCTATGCTTATCTGCATAGCTTTTCTGCTTGTCCTGTGCTACTTTTAGCTTTTGCCTGATCTTGACAACCTCTTGCTCCATTTCCTTGAGAAATTCCAGTCCAAGCACAATCCTGTTCACTGGATTATCCAAAGTCACTAGTGTCCTACACCTTCTTCCATACAAAGCTTCATACAGACTCATCCCCAAGGATGCTTGATGTCCATTATTATAAGCAAACTCTACCAAGTGCAAGTAATCTTCCCACTTGGTTGGCTTGTCCATTACGTACATGCCAAGCATGCCTTCAAGCACTTGATTGACTCTTTCTGTCTGACCATCTGTCTGAGGATGGTATGCAGTGCTGAAGTTTAGCTTTGTACCCACATCTGCAAACAACCCCTTCCAAAATTTGGAAGTGAACTTGACATCCCTGTCAGAGACTATTGCCTTCGACAATCCATGCGATTTGAATATCTCCTTCATGAAGATTTTTGCAATGTCGCCAGTCTCATACATAGACTTAACCGGTATAAAATTTGCTGCCTTTGTCAACTTGTCTACCACAACCATGATAGAATCATGTTGTCTCCAAGTCATCGGCAATCCTGTAATAAAATCCATGGAAATAACTTCCCATTTCCATTCTGGAACTGGAAAAGGCTGCAACAAACCTGCTGGATGTTGATGCTCAACCTTTACATGCTGATAGTTAATACACCTCGAAATGTACTCAGCCATGTCCTTTTTCATTCTTGGCCAAAAGTACTGCTTTCTGGCCGTAGCAATCATCTTTTGATATCCTGGGTGACCAGAATACGGAGCTTGATGGATTTCATCCATAAAAACTCTCCTCAAGTCTGCTACGTCTGGAATATAAATTCTGCCTTTATAAGAAAGAAGTTCGTCTTCTTCCAATTTATATCCCTCATACCTCTTCTCAAGGCTTTGCTGCTGTAACTTGTCTTTTACCTGCTCATACAATTCATCTCCAGCAACGTGACTAACAATCTGCTGCCTCAAATCTGATTGGAAAATACTAAGAGATGCCACATGCATTTCTTGCATCTTCCTGCTGAGTGCATCAGCTACCTTATTCTCTTTTCCTTTTATGTGTTTGATCTCAAAATCAAACTCACATAAAAACTCTAGCCATCTTGATTGCCTAGCATTCATATTAGGCTGATCAAATAGATACTTCAAACCACAATGGTCTGTTCTGAGCTCAAATCTCCTACCCATCAAGTAATGTCTCCACATCTTGAGAGCATGTACTATGGCTGCAAGCTCTAGGTCATGAGTGGCATAGTTCTTCTCATGTTCCTTCAGCTTTCTTAACTCATAACATATCACGTGGTTGTCCTGCATAAGGACTCCTCCAAGCCCTTGTCCGCATGCATCGGTACACACCACAAAATATTTCTTTAGATCTGCAACCTTCAATACTGGTGCACTGGTGAGAAGATTCTTCAACTGCTGGAAGCTTTCTTCACACTTTGATGTCCATTCAAACTTTATCCCCTTCTTTTGCAAAGAAGTGATAGCATGTGCAACTTTGGAGAATCCCTCAATGAATCTCCTGTAGTATCCTGCAAGTCCCATGAAAGATCTTACATCTGTCACATTTCTTGGAGTAGGCCAATTCATAATGGCTTCAATCTTTTCAGGGTCCACAGATATACCCTCCTCTGAGATAATGTGACCCAAATACTGAATTCTATCTCTATAGAAGTCACACTTGCTTAGCTTTGCATACAACTGGTGTTCCCTTAGCACTTGCAATGTCAATCTCAAATGCTCTTCATGCTCTTCCTCATTCTTAGAATAAACAAGAATGTCATCAAGGAAAACAAGAACAAACTTGTCCAAATACCTGCTGAAGACACTATTCATAAGGCACATAAATGTAGCTGGTGCATTTGTGAGACCAAATGGTACCACTACAAACTCATAATGCCCATACCTTGTCCTAAAGGCGGTCTTATA
Source organism: Pseudotsuga menziesii (assembly GCA_001517045.1). Lineage (NCBI taxonomy): Eukaryota > Viridiplantae > Streptophyta > Pinopsida > Pinales > Pinaceae > Pseudotsuga > Pseudotsuga menziesii. Next base: position 10,918 of record LPNX010946497.1, read on the forward strand.
AATGTCTTCATCCTTTATTCTCACCTGATGGTAACCAGACCTCAAGTCAATCTTGGAAAATACCCTTGCTCCTCGCATTTGATCAAAGAGGTCATCCATCCTAGGAAAAGGGTATTTATTCTTCATAGTAACCTTGTTCAATTGTCTATAATCAATACACAACCTGAGGGTACCGTCCTTCTTCTTTACAAATAGAACCGGTGCTCCCCAAGGAAACACACTCGGGCGAATGTACTTCTTTTCCAACAACTCTTGTAGTTGCATCTTTAGCTCTAGCATCTCCGGTATACTCATCCTGTAGGGTGCCTTGGACACTGGTGCTGCTCCTGGCACAAGTTCAATCATAAAGTCAATGTCCCGCTTTGGGGGAAGCCCTGGAATCTCATCAGGAAACACATCCCTGAATTCCTATAGCACCTGATAGTCCTCCAACCTAGGAGTTTCATCTCCCGTTTCCTCCAAAATCTGAGCTGCATACAACTGGAAACCCTTCCTACAGAACTTCTTTAACTGCATTGCTGAAACCTGTCGTACTGAAATTACCTTTGGAATACCTTTCACAACTACTAGGTTCCCTTCCTTATTCATGCATTCGAAAGTCTTATTGTAGCAATCAAGCTTCACCCTGTGAGCTTCTAACCAATCCATTCCAATGAGAACATCATAAGAACGAAGCGGTAGAACATTGAGATCTACACACGTGACCAATCCATTCATGACCAATGGACACTTCTCTACCACTTCACTAACCTTCCTCTTAGTTCCAGTGGCTAGCTGAACTAACCAAGACTTCCTATGCTTTACCTTCTTAAAAGCACAAGTCTCCACTACTCTAGGAGTAATGTAACTGTGCGTAGAACCAGGGTCAATCAAAATAGAAACAGATTGCTCAACAATCTTACCTGCTACTTCAACCACAGCTGACTGGTGAACTGCCTAACGGTCCTCCAGTGCTGCATAAATCCTAGGAATTTCCCTTGCTACTTGACCCACTGTTTCTACTTCTTGAATGTTATAAGCCGGCCTTACACTCTCATTCTCGAGTGGACAATTTCTGCGCATGTGGGGTCCTCCACATTTCCAACATTGAAGCGATCCTCTATTCTATGGTGGATCTTTAGACTTTTCTCCGGTCACTCCAACCGGCTTACTCGCAGCTTGGGATGGCTGCTTCTGCTGATTCCTAAAGTTGGAAGGTTTGAAACCTTTCTTCCTTTGGTCAAACTTCTCATTCTTCTTGTCCTTCCATGCCTTATGGTAATCCGGCTTACCTTTGCTTTGCTCATAGCAATACTTAGCCTTCCTTATTGCTTCTTCAAGAGTTCTAGGTTCATAAAACTCAATTCTATCTTTGTAAGACTGAGGTAATCCACTCAGAAAATGCTGGAACTTTACTTTTTCATCTCTGATGTATTGAACATACCTCAGCAACTCCAAAAACTTATTTGCATACTCTTCCATGGTCTGCTGTCCCAACCTCAACTCATGGAACTCCTTAATCTTGTCATCATAATACCTATCAAAGAGGTATTTCTGCTTGAAATACTTCTTGAACTGCTTCCACTTAAGTCTCCTTTCATTGATCCTCTTCACTTGCTTGAAGTGTTCCCACCAAATGGATGCCCTTCCATTCAGATTGAATATGGCAACTCTTGCCTTCATGTTTCCTGAATAATCATGCACTTGAAAGTACTTCTTAATACCAAGAAGCCAAGCTTCAACCTCTTGTCCAGTCTTTACCTCACCATCAAATGTAGGAGGTTTATCTTTCTTGAATTCATCTCGAGTGCGATCCCTATGGTGTCTCTTTCTTTTTCTTTTATGAGAAGATGAGCTTGAATCCCCGCTGGATTCTTCAGAATCATATGATCCACTAGATTTCCTTCTCCTTCTCCGATTACTGCTCTTACTACCTTCTGGTCTTGCTGTACCTCGTCCAGATTCTATCTTTCTTTGCAAGTCTGTCAAACTCTGCAACATTGCAGCATTCAACTAATGCTGCTCTTCCTGGGATTTAATTAAGCTTCTCATGGTAGCTGCAACATCTGACGGGGTCTCTTGGAATCTCCTTCCATTTGACTCAATGTCATCATTCCTATTACGAACATTTTCTCCCATGGCACCTTCTACTTGCTCGTAGGAATCTCGAGCATCATACCCATCATGGGTTCTCATAACTGAACCACCACTTGCTTACCAAAATGCACTACCTGGAATACTTCCCTTGAAGGTAACTATAATTCTGCAAATGTGTTAGCAACACAAGTGTTAGATGCATAACATTGATATAAAACATCATTACTTACCTTCTTCCTGGAATAATCATAAAATTACAAATGCCCAAACACACAAAATTTTCTTCATCCAAGAATGTCCATCTAAGGGGGATGACGGGGGTCAAGGGGGCTTGCCCCCTTATGGCGTCCCTGTGCCACTGTAGGGCGGGTCGAGGGCAGCGCCCTCGTTTTTTTTTTTTTTGTAAAAACATTGGTTTTCACACAATCCGGTGCATAAGATTGCTTCCTCTTTTCTCATTTTCAGCCCTGAAATTTCACTAAAAAATAGTCAAAAATCCCACTAGAAAACAGTTAAAATTTGCTGGAAACCCCATGGAAAAACTCATAATTTTCCTTTCCTTCACATCGGAAGTCGGATGTCTTTCCACATCGGAAGTCGGATGTCTTCCGCAACGATGGACGTCGGAAGCATTCTCTCTTCCGCAACGGCGGACGTCGGAAGCATTCTTTATTCCACAACGGCGGACATCGGACCACTTTCCCTTCCGATTGGCAGAAATTCACTTCGCGGATTCTTCTGCAACGGCATCTCGCCAAACCTTAAATTCTTTCGATTTGGCACTTAGAACAATTTTAACGTCGAGCGTCGGGCGTCGGTAGACTTTCACATCGAAAGTAGAAGGACTTTAGCTTCCGCAACAGCGGACGCGCAAACCTTAACTTCTTCCGATTGGGCACTTAGAACAATTTTAACGTCGGGCGTGAGGCGCCTTTCACATCAGAATCCAAATGGCTTTGGCTTCCGCAACGGCGGACGCTCGGACCCTTTCTTCTTTCGGCGGACACTTAGGCAATTTCACGGCTTTCCCCAAACAGTTTCGGTGTCGGAGGTCGGATGAATTTCACGTCGGACGCGGAATCGCTTCGCCGTCCACAACGGCGGATGGGAAAATGTTAAACCTTCCGCTACAGTTGGAAGTCAATTCCGCCAATCCTTCCGACTGTTCAAACACTTAGGCGATTTTTGAAACTTGTTGCTGCTCTGCCTAGCAGAGAAGGTAATTCTACCTTCTGTCACTGCATCTTCTTGGCCCATAGAGGCCCATTGCTGCAACCCAGAGCTCTGATACCATGCTGTCACATCCCCATGCCTCTGACCAGCGAGGAGGATGCGAGCCGTGGCTTAAACCACCTGGGATAACCACCCATGAACATGTACAGGCTTAAAAATTACTGAAAATAGAATGCTTAAACATGTGCATTGAACTTAAATATGCCCATATGAGAATTTATCATGCACGGATGCAATTATCTATCAGACACAGCGGAAACATCATACATTCAAACAAGCATTCTTTCAACATGTTCATTTCATTAACAAAAACTAAGATTGTAGAAGTAAAATGGACAAGATTACTTATCTTAAGATGAATTTGTTCCGCAACTAGCTACGTCGCTGCAATGTTCCACCCAACCATAGGCCAGCGTGCTCCTTAATCTCTCAGCAACGCTACCACCCCCAAGCTAGGCATGATTCTCCAAGGAATAAGGGAACAACAGGCTTACACGTAGCCAAGGATACACAAAACACACAGCCAAGCCAACAGAGTTGGCTTTATCAGGCCATTAAGGAGCTGGAGGAGGAAAATTGCTAAGCTAGTGAGCTCATTGCAGAGCCAAGAACACCTACACCAGAACTAGCCTGACCTCTAAGACACCCAAACACACCCAACACAAGGAATCAGTCCCTTCTCTACTACACAGTCCCTCAGGCCCTGCATTCCCTTCCAGTGCTATTCAGGGGTGATGGAGAAGAAGGCCAGCCCTCTAGTTCTGTCTGTGAGGTTTCCAGCACCAGGTTTATCAAGCAAACCAAGACAACACCCCTGCTCCTTACATAGTCCGAAGACCAACCATTGCATGTATGCAATCAATTAGCTATCACAGCTTAAACAGGGCAAAGACAAAATTCTAAGTCATTATTGGCCCTAGCATGGCCAAAATGACTCTTCAAATGAAATTACAACAGCCCAAAGATGTAAGGAAGACCACGGCAACATAGCCAACAACGTGGGAAAATAACAGTCCCAAAATGTATCAGTGAGCACAGCTCACAGCAAACGTGGGGAATACAGTCCGTCCTGGGCAACAGATTCACTAAGAAAACACATAAAGACCACTCTGAGGAAGAGAGAAATACCGAATTTCGATAGCCATAGCATCTGCGATTTCGCAGGAAAGAACGATGTGGGAAAACCCAAAAATTCCTGTGCGTGAAGATGAAAAACAGGGGGGAGAATCCCTCTGTGTGAGAATGCACAGCAATGGAGGCCCTGTGTGAGTGGAAAACAGCTCTGTTTTTTCCCGTGGATGATAAAACAACAGGGAGGACGCGAAATTGCAGTGCGTGGGTGTTCAACAACTCGTGGAACCAAGAAAATTGTCTGCATGAGACCAAAAACCGGCCAGAGCCTATGCATGAGGAGGATCAGACAAAATCGTGGGGAGAGTGGAGTTTTCCTGCATGAGTGAAGAATCCATGAGAGCTTCTTGCTGGTGGAGTGTGCATGTGGGTGAGGACTGACAGTCCTACCACACCCATTCCTAGACAATAATTGCCTCAACTGCCAGTAGAGATTTTTAATGAAGTGGTTGGAAATAAGACAAGGGAAGAAGACACATGGGTTTTCTCTCATTGGCCAAGGTTGACAATTTCCCTCACCTCCTTATCCTTGGGAAAATCATGCCCCTTTCGATTTAGTTGCTGCGATCGTAGCTTGTTGGGTTCATTTAATTAATTATAGATGCATATTTACATGATGACCATCATAATATATGCTGCATGCCCCGATATACCATCGGTGACAAATTTAAATCCAAAACGTAGCATAACCAATCAATGGTGGGGCCTGGCCTTTAGCTTCACACCATGATCATTATAATATATACATCATATACATCTAGTGCAACAGGGTCAAAACCGGGGTGTTACAGTGCGTACCACCATCTTGCAGGTGTGGCTCGTACTGCAAGGTCCATAGCTGTGATCCTCTGCTCTTGAGGAATCTGTTGTTCAAACTGCTCAAGGAAGTCCTGGATATCTGTTAGACCATGAAATGACGGAATCTCATTGATCTCTATGCCAATCCATCGCAGTGACTTAGACAAGTATGCGCATCTGCGCGCTGAAACTTCGTGAAGTCTGTTCTTCCAGTTCTCTAGACCAACATCTAAATCCGATGTGCATGAGATGTCGCATCGCCAACTAATGTTCCCATCTTCCGTCGGATTCACATAATCGCTCTGGTTTGTGGTCATCTGATAGAGACTCTCCATGTTACATGCCTCCTCCTCTGCTCGGATAGGTTCAATATATCTAGGACCCTGGAAAGGATCCAACGGTGCGATGACCCAGATCTGTACATCCTCAAAGGTCATTTGTCTTCTCTTTAGGTCAATAACAGCCATGTTACCGATCGCCCAATCAATGCCTAATAATGCTAGATATGGTTTACTGTCGCCAATGATTTCTATAACTTCAAAGTCCGCAAAGCTGCAAACTCCGTCAATGTCAACTGGCACCTGCGGTAACCGACCCAGAGGTGATACTCACTGCTGGTTAGCTAATCTCATGTGGATAGGTGATATGACTAACTTAGGGCTACCCATCTGTTCCCATGTCTGCTTAGTTAGAACATTTACGTCCTATCCTAGATCTAGGATTACCTCATCCATTTCAAATTCTCCCACCTACGCTGTAAGTCGCATCTCTCTTCCCGTTCTTGTATGTCCTGTAATATTATGAAGATCACGCTGTGTACTGCTCGTAGAAGGAGATGGCTGACACTGATCTATAATGCGCTAAAGTTCTGTGATAGCTTGCTCATTTCTTACAAGTTTTAGACAACTCCGCATGAAGGAATGTACACTTCCTGTCATCTCGTCCTCATCGCATCTTCCTGATGTGGTAGCCTGCGGTGTCTGTACAAGGCTATCGCCACAAGGTGCTTGCTGCGGTACGCCCCTAGACGACGGTACCTGCGATCCTGATTGCGTAGGTTCATCAAAGAAAGCCTTGGCTTTGTGAAAAGTCTGTTTATTCTTCTACAAGTCAAGTGGTGTTGCTTTACTAGGAGCTCTGCGCACCCACTGCTGACCTGTGTTCTTTTCCGTCTCCTGCGATGTCCCACTGGTAGAAACACCGCTACGAGTCACAATATTGACTCTTGGTTCTGGCTCTTTCTGCTCGGCAGCAATAAGCTGGATGTTCTGGTGTACTGCTAGCTTAGGTTCTCTGATCTTAGCTATCAAGGTAGGACACTCCTCTATAGTATGATCATAATATTTGCAGTAGTTACAAGTGGTAGTCGGACTCTGACAGTCCCTAGCATAGTGTCCTACAACTCCGCAGTTATAACAAGTAACTGGGCCATGACCACGGCCAAAACCTTCTCCTCTGCCGAAGCCTTCTCCTCTTGCAAAGCCTCCTCCACGGCCTCGTCCTCTGAATCCTCCTCCACGGCCACCGTAAGCCGAATCAGGCTGTGGTCTTGCTGCTGGACCCTGTGTCTCTGACTGGACTCTGTACAGGTCTTGCTTTGCTCCAACCATCATACCATAGGCTCTGCAATCGTGTTCATCATGGCCTACCGACTTGCAGAATAATCAGTATAAGTTCTTAGGTGTCTGCACATACTTCTGAAGTAAGGGGCACTGGTGAGGTAGATGTCCTCATGTTTTGCATATTTCACACCACGGTCCATGGGTCTGTGGTAAGGGGTTAGGATCCCCTGTTGCTATATATTCTACAAATACCAGACAATTGTCTTTACTATGGCCTTGTGCTTTACATTTTATGCACCATATTTCTTGTGCAACCTCTTTCCCTTTATTAAGCTCATGCAACTGTAATGTGAGATTAGCCAACTGATTTTGTAAATTTGCCATGCCTGTACTGCTCTGAGCTAGAGGTGAGGCCTCTAGTTTCATCGCCATCTCCAATGCATCATCCTGTGTCTGGAGTTTCTGTTGCATTAACGGTAGTCGAATGTGAGGGAGCAGCGCTGCAATAAACCATTCCTTATGCTGCTCTGGCGCAAACTCAAAGCTTACTTGGTCTATAAGGGCTTTGAATTTCTGGTCAAAGTCCCATACTGACTCCGATGGTAGCTGATTAATGTCATTGAGCTCTGTTATACACTGAGACTCAGACTTAGGTTTCTTGAACTCTTTAATCATGGCAGTCTTGACCTGGGCAAGTGTACTGGGTACTGTGGTATACTTTATGTATCATGTTAAAGCTCGATCTCTGAGTGTGGTGACCAACTGTACAAGTTTAAGGTTATCGTCATTGATTTTTTTAATGGTCCACATGGCTTCACATAGAAACCAATGCTGCTCTGGGTCTTCTGCCCCTGTTCCCTTAAATATAGGTAGCTTCATATCATCCCCCATTCTATTTGTACGTGGTGGATGTTGATTTATTGTGTTACTACCACTCGGTGGTGTAGGTGGAGGTGATGTAGCAGTGGTAGGTACTATCTGTGAGCTACTAGATGGAGTTCCTACGGGATTGTTCTGAGTCCCGGTCTGTTTCTGTGGGGTGTAAGGGTGGTAAGGGATACCCCCCTCTATTCCTTCTATGGTACTATGACTCTGCTGTCTGGTACTATCTGAACTGTCCTCAAGTATTGGAGATCTGAAATCTACTTTATACTTCTTTCCACTTTGTGTTCTTCCAATGTCATCAAAATCACTTTCAAACTCTTGTGACATTACTATTTCTACTTATTCATCTGAAACTAGATCCATTGTTCCTTTTTCATGTAATAGCATCTTAATGGACAAGTTTAAAGATCTTAGGTACTTACCACGATATCCTTTGAAGAAGTAGCGCTCAGCCTCACTGAAGCTTTTCGTCTGGTCAACTGCAAACTCTATGACGAAGCCTCCTAGCACACTCGCAAGCCAGAAGTCTACTACCCTCGTGAGGGGATTATCAAGGTTTTCCACGGTCTGAATCAGCTTCGGTGTCCAGAAAATGTCTCTTTTTTTTTTTAATATGCTTGTATCAGTTAACTTTGCTAACCAGTCATAAAGCTCGTTTCCAAAGGTCGAAAAAAATATCGCATGGATGTCTGTAATGATATGTTTTTGTAACCAAGCCTCTGTGTTCAGTTTAGGACTCCTGTTCTCTCGTTCGAAAAACACTTTCAGGTTAGACCAAACCCACTCGTTGAGTTCGTCTCTAGTAGGGCGCCACCAGAACATCAGTGCTCAGTTTGTTCAAAACTGACAATGAAACCATTTGTTGGTTATCATGGGTAGACCCGAGTTTACTATCATTAACCAACAACACCCCTATCTCACTGGCCCTATCGGCGACAGACCGCGAAGCGGCTTGAAGTCTCACCCGAAGTGATTCTAATGGGTTGGCCAAGGACTCAAGTCTCTTGGACCAAGTTCTGAGCACCCTACTTGCTACTCGCAGCTCTGCTAGCCGCAAGGCCTTTATCTATGCACGCCGCGCGATCTCCTCTACTCGCAGCTCTTCTAGCCACAAGACCGCTATCCTTGCACAAGTCACGCGGTCCCTTCCCACCTCGCGCAAATTCCACTTACCCAAAATATCTCCAACCTTACCACATCATCGCGCACCGTGCGACACGCAGCTCCTGCCCAACGCTAAGTCCTCAACCCATGGTATCGCGCACCGCAGCTCCTCTGTCGGTGCGGTATTGCCTTCTTGTGATAACCTACTCCCGCAGCTCAGCGCACTTAGCATTGTTCGTGTCGACGTGCAAGACTCAACATACAAGACTATTTATACTACGACTAAATGACTGTTTAAGGCAAGCATAAATGAACCCACATACAACATGCCAAAGATTTCAACTTATGTTTATCTTTCTATAGTGCTGTAACTGAATAACTCATTCATACATTAAACTGTAAACAAAGTGCATAACATAACTGATAGATGCAGCAAGTAAACCCAACACACAAGTCAATCACAGAACACTCGGTTTTAACGTGGTTCACCTCCAGGATGGAAGTTACGTCCACAGAAATGTGTTTCTATTATAACTCAAGGGAAGGTAAACACAGTTCTGCTGCACCACATATGCAGCTTGAGATCTTCTCTCTTAGATCTCTTCTCTACCTCTATATTGTCTCTCTTACAATATACTCTTCCCCTCTGTCAATCCCTGTGGATCGTTACATGCATGCTCTATAAGCCAGCTACTGGTTACAGTAATATTGCTACAGCTAATAACAGAACCAGAGCTTGGCCTTTACAACAGTCTATATTATCCTTATTATCTATATCAACCAACAATTGTCTAACCGTAGAACCCTTTACAATACAAAAATACATCCTTTTATGGGCAGCCCGAAGGTCTTGCCATTACAACACTGTGGGCCTGTCCCAACAGTAACCCAAACCCTAATTAGTGACAGTCGGCGTATCTGTACTTGAGGTAGCCGCTTTCCGTCACACCATAGCTCTCTGCGGTCTTCCATGCTTCCCGACGCTGATCATGGGTATTGTGCACCGCTTCCTGCTCCTGTCCTTCGTCTTCAATACCTCGGCCTCGTCGCTCCTTTTCCTTTATGAGGGTAGCTGAGCCCTCCTGTCTTCCACCACTGCCTTCAATGCAGTGGGTGAGCTCTCTTGTCTTGGCCGCTTAGGTACCGTCACCTTTCTTGAATTCTCTATCTTAAAAGTTGTGGTTTTTGGCTCTGCTCTGCAGCTGGAAACCTGCTACGGCGTCGTAGCTCCGCTTCTTCTATTTCCGCCAAAACTGTCTGTCCGCCAAAAATAGCAGCTTCTTCTATAGCTGCGGGACCCTACTCCAACAACAACTCTGTTCACTAGGTTATCCCAAGTCACTGGTGTCCTGCACCTTCTTCCATACAAAGCTTCATATGGACTCATCCCCAAGGATGCTTGTTGTCCATTGTTGTAAGCAAACTCTACCAAGTGTAAGTAATCTTCCCGCTTGGTTGGTTTGTCCATCACATACATGCGAAGCATATATTCAAGCACTTGATTAACTTTTTCTGTCTTCCCATCTGTCTGAGGACGGTATGCAGTGCTGAAGTTTAGCTTTGTAACCAAATCTGCAAATAATCCCTTCCAAAAATTGGAAGTGAACTTAACATCTTTGTTAGAAATTATTGCCTTCATCAATCCATGCAATTTGAAAATATTTTTGATTAAAATATTTGCAATTTCATCAGTCTTATGCGTATACTTCACTGTTATGAAATGTAATGCCTTTGTCAACTTGTCTACCACAACCATGATGGAATCATGTTGTCCCCAAGTCATCGACAATCCTGTAATAGAATCCATGGAAATAACTTCCCATTTCCATTCCGGAATTGGTAAAGGATGCAACAGGCCTAGTGGATGTTGATGCTCAACCTTTACGCCTTGACATTTCATGCACCTTGAAATGTATTCAACCATGTCCTTTTTCATTTTTGGCCAAAAGTACTGCTTTCTAGCTATAGCAATTGTCTTCTGATATCCTGGGTGACCAGAATACAGAGCTTGATGGATTTCATCCATAACAACTCTCCTCAAATATGCTACATTCGGAATATAAATTCTACCTTTATAAGTGAGAAGTCCATCTTCTTCCACTTTATATCCTTCATACCTCTTCTCAAGACTTTGCTGCTGCAATTTGTCTTTTACCTACTCATACAATTCATCTCCGGCAACATGATTTGCAATCTGCTGCCTCAAATTTGACTAGAAAATACTAAGAGATGCCACATGCATTTCATGTACCTTCTGGCTGAGTGCATCAGATACCTTGTTCTCCTTTCCTTTTATGTGCTTGATTTTGAAATCAAACTCACATAAAAATTCCAGCCATCTCGCTTTCCTAGCATTTAGAGTAGGCTGATCAAACAAATACTTCAGTCCACAGTGATTTGTTCTGATCTCAAATCTTCTACCCATTAATAATGTATCCACATCTTGAGAGCATGCACTATGGCTGCAAGCTCTAGATCATGAGTGGCATAGTTCTTCTCATGCTTCTTCAACTTTATTTATTCATAACATATCATGTGGTTGTCCTACATAAGGACTCCTCCAAGCCCTTGTCCACATGCATCGGTACATAACACAAAATCTTTCTCTAGATCTGCAACTTTCAATATTGGTGCATTGGTGAGAATATTCTTCAACCGCTGGAAGCTTTCTTCACACTTTGAATTCCATTCAAACTTTATCCCCTTCTTTTACAAAGAAGTGATGGAATGTGTAACCTTGGAAAATCCCTCAATGAATCTTCTGTAGTATCCTGCAAGTCCCATAAAAGATCTTACATCTATCACATTTCTTGGAGTAGGCCAATTCATAATGGCTTGAATATTTTCAAGGTCTACTGATATACCCTCTTCTGAAATAATATGACCCAAGTACTGAATTCTATCCCTGTAGAAGTCACACTTGCTCAGCTTTGCATACAGCTGATGTTCCTTGAGCACTTGCAATTTCAATCTCAAATGATTTTCATGCTCTTCCTCATCCTTAGAATAAACAAGAATTTCATCAAGGAAGACAAGAATAAACTTGTCCAAATACTTACTGAAGACACTGTTCATAAGGCACATAAATGTAGCCGGTGCATTTGTGAGATCAAATGGTACCACTACAAACTCATAATTTCCATACCTTGTCCTAAAGGCTTTCTTATGAATGTCTTCATCCTTGATACTCACCTGATGGTAACCAAACCTCAAGTCAATCTTGGAAAATACCTTTGCTCCTCTCATTTGATCAAAGAGGTCATCAATCCTAGGCAAAGGGTATTTATTCTTCACAGTAGCCTTGTTCAACTGTCTGTAGTCAATACATAACCTGAGTGTACCATCTTTCTTCTTCACAAACAGAACCGATGCTCCCCAAGGAGACACACTTGGTCAGATATACTTCTTTTCCAACAACTCTTGCAGTTGCATATTCAACTCTAGCATCTTCGGTGTACTCATCCTGTAGGGTGTCTTGGACACTGGTGCTACTCCTAGCACAAGTTCAATAGTGAAATCAATGTCCCTTTTTGGAGGAAGCCCTAGAATCACATCGGCAAACACATCCTTGAATTCTTGTAACACCTGATAGTCCTCCAACCTAGGATTTTCATCTCCTGTTGGTTCCAGAATATGATGTGCATACAACTGGCAACCTTTCCTATAGAGTTTATTCAACTACATTGTTGAAATCTACCTTACTAAAATTACCTTTGGAATACCTTTCACAATTACTGGGTTTCCTTCTTCATATGTGCATTCAAAAGTATTGTTATAACAGTCAATATTTACTCTATGAACTTCTAACCAATCCATTCCAATGAGAACATCATAGGAACCAAGCGGTAGAACATTCAGATCTGCACAAGTGTTCAATCCATTCATGACCAATGGACATTTTCTCTTAGTCCCGGTGGCTAGCTGAACTAACCAGTATTTTCTATGCTTTACCTTCTTAAAAGCACAAATCTCCACTACTCTAAGAGGAATGTAACGATGAGTAGAACCAGGGTCAATCAAAATAGAAACAGATTGTTCAACAATATTACTTACAACTTCGACCATAGTTGACTGATGATCAACCTGCCAATCCTCCAGTGCTGCATAAATTCTAAGGGTTGCTCTTGCTACTTGACCTACTGTTTCCACTTCCTGAATGTTATAAGCTAGTATTTCACTTTCATTCTCAAGTGGACAAGTTCTGTGCATGTGGGGTCCTCCACATATCCAACATTGAAGTGGTCCTCTATTCTGTGGTGGATACTTAGGATTTTATCCTATCACTCCATCTGGATTACTAGTAGCTTGGGATGTCTGCTTCTACTAATTTCTGAATCTAGAAGGTTTGAAACCCTTCTTCCTTTGGTCAAACTTCTCATTCTTCTTGTCCTTCCATGCCTTATGGTAATCATGTTTACCTTTGCTTTGCTCATAGCAATATTTAGCTTTTCTTATTGCTTCTTCAGAAATCCACTCAGAAATCGCTGGACCTTCACTTTTTCATCTCTGATGTACCAGACATACCTCAACAATTCCAAAAACTTATTTGCATATTCATCCATAGTCTGGTGTCCCAATCTCAACTCATGGAATTCCTTAATCTTATCATCATAATACCTGTCAAAGAGGTATTTCTGCTTAAAATACTTCTGGAACTGTTTCCACTTCAGTCTCCTTTCATTGATCTTCTTTACTTGCTTGAAGTATTCCCACCAAATGGATGCCCTTCCATTCAGATTGAATATGGAAACTCTTTCCTTCATGTTTCCTGAATAATCCTGTACTTGGAAGTACTTTTTTATCCCAAGAAGCCAAGCTTCAGCTTCTTGTCCAGTCTTTATCTCACCATCGAAGGTAGGAGGTTTAGCTTTCCTAAATTCAGCTCGAGAGAAATCCCTATGGTGCCTTCTTCTTTTACTTTTGTGAGAAGATGAACTTGTATCTCTATTGGATTCTTCAGAGTCAGATGATCCACTGGAAGTACCTCTTATTCTTATAATGTTTCTCTTACTGCCTTCTGTTCTTGATGTACCTCGTCCAGAATCTATCTTTTTCTGCAAGTCTGTCAAACTCTGCAATATGGAAGCATTCAATTGATGCTGCTCTTCCTAGGCTTTAACCAAGCCCCTCATGGTGGTTGCAACATATAACAGTGCCTCTTGGAATCTCCTTCTATTATATTCTATGTCATTATTTCCTTTATGGGCATTTTCTCCCATGGCATTTCTTGCACGCTCGTAAGAATCTCGAGCATCATACCCATCATCATGGGTTCTCATGGCCGAACCACCTTTGGCTTTACCACATTGTTCTTTCTGGAGTACTACTCTTGGAAGTTATCTATAGTTCTGTAAATATGTTAGTAGCAAACTGTTAGATGCATACATTAATATAAATCAAAACTACTTACCTTCTTTTTTTGGAAATTTTATAAAACAACAATTATGCTAAACAAAAATATTTCTTTGTTTCTTGTTCAGCTCTCTGACTACTGATAATATGCTAAAAATTGTTGAGAAATTCCTCTTAAGAACCTAAATCTCCTTAGGCCCAATTGGACCTCTTCCCAGCTATCCTTCCAATTCTTCAGTGGCCAAAACAACCATACTTCTAATCTGTGTTGGTGAGCATACCGACTGTTCAACGATGGTCTATTCGCTTACTCCTTTTCGACACTTTCGGCGGGCAAAACGACTAAAATCCCGCTCAGTATCGGTGAGCAAATCAACTATGCATCGATTGCATAGTCATCTGAGTTGCCGCAACGACGGAAAATCACCTCCCTACCATTTTTGTGAGCAAACCGGCTGAGCTTCCGATCGGCGATTCGATCATTAACAAATTCTCAATGCCTTTTGACTCTTCAAAGTTTTCCTTCGATTGGGTCTCTCATCTACTAACTCCCGAGCATGTCGGTGATTCGTGGGTCTATCCCCTTCCACCGTATCGAGTACTTAGTCATCTATCTCTCCGAATTTTGTCAATGATAGCATGGGCTAACTTGTTGCATCGGCAGTCGGGTGCCCTATGCATTGGACGGGTAGTGCCTTTGGCTTCTGCAATGGTGGCCCACAATCTTCCTTTGTCATCCGCAGCTCACAACATTTTCGGTGGTCGAAGCGACTAATATTTTATAGCATCAACGCCTGGATGCTCATCAATTGGATAGTCTACTAATCAGCCACAATGGTGGATGTTCAATCCACTAACTTCATCCAACGTAGCTCATCGACAACTAAATTAACTAGGTGTCGGTGATGTGATCAAATAACCATCACCGATGGCCAATGATTCCAGGACTTAGAATTTTTTTTGAAATTTTCCCTTTAGTCTTCCATTTTTCCGCTTGATCGGCTCAATTATCTTCTTTTCATTGGCTAAATAGTTCCATCAGTAGCCGCAATGGTGGCCCAATCTGCATCAGCATAACCTGATCGGCATCGTCTCTTCTCGTTGTAAAACTAGTGCTCTAGGCTTCCGAAACGACGGGCACACGAACCACTTTCTGCTTCCGATGGCCAATGTTTTCGTTACTTGGAAAAAATTTGAACTTTCTTTACTGCGTCGTCGGTTGAAGGCTCTACCCATTAGGAGCATAGTGGTCTAGCCATCCGCAATGGCGGCACTCAATTAGCTAAGTATCAGCGATCCATCTGTCTAGGTGTTTCGATGTGTCGATGGCCAAAACACTTAGAAAATTTTCCAAATTTTCCTCTCCTCTGTCTTCCGCCGCATCGGCTGTCGGGTGGCCTTCCCACTAAGTGCTCCACTGCATCGGAAGAACTTGTCACTAAGTCTTCTGATGGGTCGATGGTTCCAGCACTTAGAAAAATTTTGAAGATTGAGGTTTTTCTATCCAAAATTTTTTGATTGCTACTAGGCAGAAGGAAACCTGCCTCTGCTATTTGTTCTGTCATGGCCCATTCAGGCCCATTCTGCAACTAGAGCTTTGATACCACACTGTAGCGTCCCCGACCCTCCAACCGGGAAAGAGGATGCTACTAAGCTTCAAACAATCGGGCATCTAGCCCCATGAACATGAACACACGAACATACATATAATGCTGAAGCATGATACTTAAAAACACAAACATACTACGAGCATACTCATTCATATACACAACGGAAGCAAAACATATCAACAGCATTCGTGCATATACAGATAAGCATTTAACATGTATGTCAACATTAATCCATGGCAAATACAACATGCATTCATATACAATTCAACATTCATTGTGTACATTATCATTCATTAATGGTGATTACGATTACAGACACAAGTCAGGCAAGAATACTTATCTTAATGAGAACTTGTTCCACAACCAGCTACGTTGCTGCAACGTTCCACCCAACCGTAGGCCCGTGTGCTCCTTAATGTCTCAGTAACGCTGCCACCCCTGAGCTGGGCATGATTCCCCAATGAATAAGGAACAAACAGGATTACACATAGCTAAGGATAACACCCCCACAAGGGCACACATTTCAGCCAAGCCAACACAGTTGGGTTGATCAAGTGAACAACAGATCAGCCAATCCAACCAAGTTGGGTTTATTAGGCCATCTGGGAGCTGGGAAAGGATAATGCTAAGCTGGTGATCTCATTGAAGAGCTAAAGACACTGACACCAGAACCAGCCAAGATTCTAGAAGACCCACACACACCCAACACAAGGAAGTCAGTCCTTTCTCTGCAACGTAGTCCCTTAGACCCTGACATCCCTCCCAGTTCTCTTCAAGGGTTATGGAGAAGAAAGCCAGCTCAGTAGCTCTGTCTGTGTGGTTCTCAACCCACCAGGTTTTTCAAGCACCTCGGGCCCTCATTCACCACTCCCATGCAGTTCGAGTAAAACCATTGTGTGTATGCAGCAACAAGCACTTCACAGCTTGACAAGAAAAGACAATTTTGGAATCGTTCTTAGCCCTATCATGGCCAAAACGATTCCTCAGCAACAACCCATAGTAACCCAAAACACAAGGGAAATTCAACCAACAATTGGGGAAAAAACGCAGAGAATTATAGCAATGCAGCAACCCAGTATATAGGGAAAGCAACAGCCAACACAATCCGCTAAATTTGTATGGGAAACACCCTCATCAACAAAATGTAATGATAGTCCCAAAACCATCTTCCTTCTTGCTGCATGAGCAAAAAACAGAGTGAATCTCCCGCCTGAGGAACAGAGTGTCTCTTTTCTTCTGCGTGCAGATAGGCGATGGGGAAGAACCGGTGAGTGAGGAAAGCTGGGAGTTTTTAGGTGAGGAGAAATGACGTTGTGGAGAGACAGCCGTCATGTGGAAAAATGGAGAAAATGGCAATGTGGTCTCCTGCTAGCGCAAGGGTCAGTTGGTGGAGTGTGCGTGTGGCAAGGAGTGGAAGTCCTACCACACTCCATTGTCAGCAATAACTGCCCCAAGTAATTGATAGGACAATGAAGGTGGTTGTTGGATGAGACAAGGAAAATTGAACAATTAAATAGGGTGGTGACACATGGCTTTCCCCCCCATGGGTTCAAGGTTGAATATTCCCCCTCTTAACCTTAGGAATCATGCCCCTTCTCAATTTAGTTGCAGTGAGCATAGTTGGTTGGGTTATTTTATTTAATATGCATATTTACATGGTTCCATAACTTAATATGTATGCCTCATGTCCCTATATACCATCGGTGACCATTTCAATCCAAAACATAACATAACCAAATCATGGTGGGGCCTTTGAATTTAGCTCCGCACCATGATTGTTTACAATGTATGTATCATGTACACCTAATGCAAATGAGTTCAAAACCGGGGTGTTACAATTAGCTTGCAGAGTGAAGGGTGGCGGTATAGGGTTACCGACCCTTCCTCGACCTCTCCCTCCCCTAGGAGATCCTCGATGACATGGTGGCATAATTGTCTCAGAGAGCTTGCGAACAAAATTTGATTCTGAGTGCGAAGGTTTGGACGGGCTGGAAGTGATTTCATAGAGCAAGTTGAGCAGGAGCGAGCATGGAAGAATGCTTGTTCGGGAGGTCAAGGAGCCTAGAAGAAATCCTGTTTCACTGCACCCAAGGAGCATAATGGTTTACCATTAATTCCCTGTACCAAACCTTCTCACCCTTAACTGTCGAGGGGACGTGAGATGGATGAGGAACCAAGATCATCGGCATATGGCCTGTGGGTGGCTTCATACTTGGGGATGTCATCATTTCGTCGACGGTCGAGCTAGGAGGGGGTCGGATTCCATCTCTCATGGGGCCACATAATCGCCACATCATCACCATCTGGAGGATTGATGAGTCTGGTGACGTGCTGGGGAACGTCATCGGTGTTGTGTGCTGGGTGTGCCTGCCTATCAGCCGCATTCAGGGTTCATCAAGGTAATTATTATTGTTATGTCCATATAATTTTTTTTTTCATTTTATTGCATAATTTTGTTTTCTTGTTTGTATACTCTTTGTTTAATAAATGGTGTGGTTTGTATATTGATACAGTATGTTGTACCTCTCTCTCTCATGGACAGCTTGGACAACATTTCCAAACAAGTTATCTATAATCTTGGTAAATACATGAGGTAACTAGCGATTAGTTGCTTGTGCTTAGTGTTTCTTTAAATCTCTGTATAATTTATATTTGTTTTTTGTGCACTATTTCATGATATGTAATTTAATGTTTTTTTTTGTAAATATCATTATTGGTTTGCGTCACTTGTAGATGGTTGACATCTAAAGAAATCCATAAAGAAGATATAAAGTATTGGAGGAGATAAATTCCTCGTCTCATGNCGCTTGAAATTTATGAAGAGTTTGGTGAGACAACTAGCACATGTTGAGGGTTCTATGATGGAAGGATATAAGGTATACCAAAACATGTTATATGTTAGTGAATATCTTCCTATTTTAGCATGAAAGCTCAATTTACGTCGCATTTGTGATCCAGACTCCAATAAAAAATTTGAAGGGGACAACTGAAGGGGAAAGGTAAATTGAGGAAGGTGAAATGTAATTATTAGCTAGTGGATGTTTATTATATTGTTCATATTCTCATTGCATTTTCTAGTTATTGCATCAATTAAGAGAATATACTTTGTTCAAGAAATTTACATCTGTCTTTAATTTTAATGATTATTGCCATCAAGCAGTTGGTCGAGAATGGGATGCAATTAATTTATACATCGCAAACAATCTTGACTGGATGAAGGTATGGATTGAACAATGCGAACAATCGAGTCATGGAATATCATGGGAAGGTGTGCCTTCATTGGTAAAAGCAACACATCGCAATGGAGATAGAAATATTAAAGAAAGGGAAATCAATTTAGCATATGGTATAAAAGATAAAGTAGCAAGCATATTAATCAATCACTCTAAATCTTTTATTTTACAAATTACATTTTGACGTGCATGTTGTTCTTTTCCATGTATTGATGCATCACTATTGAATCGTTGTGTAATCTTTTCATGTATTGCTTGTTGCACATAAAACACCACAAGGCTATGGTCTACAATGGTTGTAGATATCGCATCAAAAAATTGGATGAAACAAAGAAACATCAGATTATGGGATATCTGCAGTCTTTGAGGTGACCAATGTTTCATCTATAAGTGAAAGACATCCAGAACTCTCAGAAAATCGATACTATGTGTATTTGGAATATATTCTATAGTGTGACTTTAAATCCTTGAAGATAGTTCTATTTTTTGTCAAATGGTATAGGTTATGATTGAATCAACGTGATCCCGATAGAACTATTATTGAACATGATAATGGATTTACTGTAACATCCCCGACCCTCCGACCGAGCAAGAGGACGCTACTAAACACCAAATCATCCGGGAATCTAGCCCTCATGAACATGAACATACATACATATAATGCTGAAATAAGATAATTAAAAACATAAAACATACTACGATGTGTTAATCATTCATATGCATAGCAGAAGCAAAACAACATGCATTGATATACGATTTCGGCATTCACATGTACATTATCATTCATCAATGGTAGATATTATTGCAGACACAAGTTACACAAGAATACTTATGTTAATAAAAACTTGTCCCGAAACCAACTACATCGCTGCAACGTTCCACCCAACCATAGGCCCGCGTGCTCCTTAATCTCTCAGCAACACTGCCACCCCCGAGCCTGGCATGATTCCCCAAGGAATAAGGAACTAACAAGCTTACACATAGCCAAGGATAACAACACAACAGGGGTACACAGTTCATCCAAGCTAACACAATTGGGTTTATTAGGCGAACATTGGAATAGCCAAGTCAACAAAGTTGGGTTTATCAGGCCATCCAGGAGCTGGGAAAGGCTAAATGCTAAGCCGGTGAGGTCATTAAAGAGCTAAAGACACCTACACCAGAACCATCCTGGATTCTATGACACCCACACACACACCCAACACAAGGAAATCAGTCCTTTCTCTACAACTGTAACGTCCCTGACCCTCCGACCGGCAAAGAGGACTCTACCAAACCATCAAACAGACCGAGCAACTAGACCCATGAACATGAACATACATAAAATGCTTAAAACATCAAAAATACTAAGATGCATAATCATACATATATATTCAACGAAAGCAAAACAACATTCATTCATACACATGTTCATCATAGTTCATTAACAGTAAACGTAATTGCAGGCAAGAAACAGACAAGGACACTTATCTCATAAAGGACTTGTCCCGCAACCAGCTATGTCACTGCAACATTCCACCCAGCCATAGGCCAGTGTGCTCATCAATCTCTCAGCAACACTGCCACCCCTGAGTTGGGCATGATTACCCAAGGAATAAGGGAGTAAGCAGGCTTACACATAGCCAAGGTACACAAATCATACAAGCCCACGCAGTAGGGCTTATCAAGCTATCAAGGAGATGGGAGAAGCTAAATGATAAGCTGTTGAGCTCATGGAAGAGCTAAGGATGCCTAAACCAAAGCTATCCTGGCCTCTAAGACACCCACACCCCTGACACCAGGAATCAGACCCTTCTCTGCTTCACAGTCCCTCAGGCCCTAACTTCCCTTGCCAGTGCCCAGCCATCTAACTCTATCTGTGTGTCTCCCAAACCCGGGTTTCTCAAGCATACCCAGCCTTCAATCCCACTCTACACAGTCCAAAGACCAACCGCTGCTTTCCTGCAACCAAACAAGTGCTTCACCACTTAGACAGGGGAAGACAATCCCTGAGTCGTTCTTGGCCCTATCATGGCCAAAACGGCTCCGCAACAACCTACAGCAGATACCACTCTGTAAGGGGAAAACACAGTAAACAAAACATGGATGAGGCCACTGCTGACGATCCACAAAGAAACCAAATCCCCCAGTTTAACAATGAAGTGTCTGGAAAATACACAGTCCAAGCTCATAGTGAAAACCACCTAAACATTCCACAGTCCGACAATGGAAAGAGGGAAAATCCATCCTCTGTGTGAACAAGAGGGAAAATGCATCCACAGGTCGGCATTCGGTGAGAGAAACCAGACTCCCAGCATTGACAGGGGAAAAACATCAACACAGACCACAATTGATATGGAGAAAACACATACGCAGACCATGAATCAGCAGGGGAAACACATACGCATCACCCAGAATGTGAAGATTCATTCACAGGAAATCATGGGTGACAGTAATCAGTTTTTCCAGCTCTGTGTGAGGAAAATGATGATGAATCCCAATCGGTGCATGAGAGAACCGAACGTCCCTGCGTGAGATGGACCGTGAAGAGAAATCCCTCCCGTGAGTTCTGAATAGCCAAAACGATCCAGAGTTTTCCCCAACGGTGTGTGAAGGTGAGCCCACTGGAGAGAGTGGGAGAGTGGAAACATTTTCTATTGGAGGAGGGTGTGTGTGGATAGGCCTGCCACCCACCACTACTCAGCAAATAACTGCCCTCAACCAACAGTAGTTTAGTGGCTGACACATGGATTTTCCCCAATGGCTCTCATGGGTTAGACAATCCCCCCCCTTGACCTTAGGAAATCATGCCCTTTTCATTTAATCTTGCACTGCCATAGCTGGCTGTAGGTTTATTTTAATTGATGTGCATATTTACATGATGCCAAACTATAATGTGTTGGATAGCACGATATACCATTGGCAATGATCCCAATTGCCAAAACATAACACAACCAAATCGAAGGTGGGGATTTTTTTCCTTTAGCTCCTCACCATGATTAATTACAATATATACATCATGTACCTTTAATTCAAATGGGGTCAAAATCGGGGTGTTACAATCCCCTCCCCCTTGGAATAATACCACCCTCGGTGTTCCAATACATAGGAATACATATACCATTTTCACATCAAAATTTTGTAGATCTATCCCATGTTCAATTATTTACTTGAACTTTCAGGACCAAGCCCCTCGGCTTCCACGAGCTTCTCTTGCTAGTTCTCAACTTTCGGTTCACCCCCAAGTATAGGGACTTTTCTGTATCTTGAGCATCTCTCCGAGATTTTCTTGGGTCTTGGCAATTATTTGAAGAAGACTTCCAGCCAATCCCAATAGCTTTTGGTCCGCTGCCATGATCAATGTGCACACTGGGCTTCACTTTTCTCACCTATGAAATGTATCATTGAAATTCTGTTAGACTAAGCATAGTATAGGCATTAAAATCAGTCAATTTATTGCCCAATTCGCATGACAATCCAAGTCTCATCAAGGAGACTTTCATATTTTTCATGCCTTCCCAATAGGCACATGAACTCATTCATGTCCATTCTTGGGCAGGGAATTAACCATTCCAGCATTCACAATTTACTTTAAGCAAATACACACATTCCAGAGGAAAGAGAGAGCGGAAAGAGTTTTTCCCCTCTTTTTCATGTTCCATTCTAGAACCCACACCACCATTGTGGCTTTTCAAGCTCTCAGCCTCTTTCACTTCACCGTGAATGCTGGACCAATCCCTCTTGGTCATGACACTTAGTGTCTCTGGTCTATTTCAGACCTCTTAACCATGGGGCCTCCCCACATGGTTTGTCTCAGCTGCTAGGAACTTCACAGTCTCACTAGCACCCTTTTTCATTACTGCTCATTCTGAGCTCTTCAGGACAGTCACATGTCCACCTGCACCCCTAGGATGCTCTGATAGTCCTCGCTTCCAGCGACACCTATATTCAAACATTGAATACATGTTTAGTTTATTCTCATCAATTTTTATCTTTTGAAAAAGAGCTTAGAACATCATAACCAAATCATATACACATTCATATTCATAAGTAAGAATTACAAAGTAATCCAATACTTATCTGTATTGTGCATTTCCTCGTTGGTCCGTAGGATCCCGCTTCGCTTTGCAAGCCTTGGGATCGCCTATGGACTTGGATGTTAGGTCAGCACGTAGGCTACTTCATAACATCCTTTTATATATATCAGGCACAATCAAGCCAACCTACAGTTGGGTTTATCAGACAGTCCAGCCAAGCCAATATACAATTGGGTTTATTAGGTTGCAGCCACTCAAGCCAATTCACTATTGGGTTTATCAGGCTACTCAGTCAAGCCAACACTGTAACATTTCCACAATTTCCACAACATCAAATAATTACAAAGTCAAGCCAACCTTTAGTTGGGTTTATCAGACCGTTCATCCAAGCCAATACACAATTGGGTTTATTAGGTTGCAGACAATCAATCCAATACATTACTGGGTTTCTCAGGCTACTCAGCCAAGCCAGCTATTAGTTGGGTTTATTAGACTGCAGGTAGTCAATCCAACACTGTAACATTTCCACAATTTCCACAACATCAAATAATTACACAATCAAGCCAACCTTCAGTTGGATTTATGAGACCATCAACAAATTACCTGCACTTATATCAATAATCAATCATCTACCAAGCCAATACCATTGGGTTTATCAGGCCATCAACAATAACACATGCACTTATATCAACAATCAATCATCAGCCAAGCCAACACCGTTGGGTTTATCAGGCCATCAACAATAACGCATGCACTTATATCAACAATCAATCATCAGCCAAGCCAACACAGTTGGATTTATCTTGCCATCAACAATAACACATGTACTTATATCAACAACCAATCATTAGCCAATCCAACACAGTTGGGTTTATCGAGCCATCAACAATAACACATGCACTTATATCAACAATAAACGACCATTCCTAGGTCTAGAATCTACTATGGATCCCCAGGCATATAATAGCCCAACATCTCCTTCCAGTACATCTTCATGCCGATTGGGAAGGAAATTTTATCATTACCATTTTCAGGTTTCATTTCCAGTAATGAGCTCTAATTCGACTACCCCATACAACACAAGAAACCACTCCCTTCTCTGCTCTTCAGTCCCTCGGGAATGTCTCTTTCTCTGTGCTCTTCAGTAGGATGTAGGAGGAGCCCAAGTCATTGTCCATTTAGTGTGCAACACCAGACTACATCTGTTTAGCTTGACAATACAAGAAATATAAGCAACTCATCAGCATTATTGCTCTAAACCTGTAATCATATTTCATATCATTCACTATCAAGTATTGAGACACTAGAAGTGCGTCCACTCCCTAGGGTGTAATCAATATTGAAAACCCTTTCATGCTCCGACATCGGGAAAGTGTGCACCCCTTTTCGATGTGTGCCATGTAGGACCTATTCATACTCAAGCAATTGGTCATATTGGAAATAAAATCAAAACATGTTCTGCATATTGAATTCAACAATTTGACATGCATATTATTAGCTAGGGTTACATAACACTTATCCATCTGCCGATGCAGTATTCCTTCATTAAGGAGGAATGGAGGCTCCCTTATTTGAGTTGACAATCCCTTGGTTTGTCATCCCAACTCCTTTTTATATTTCATATTCACACATGTCGTACCAACATAATCCATACCATCTCACTCATGTTGCTTACCAAACATGTAGTGCAAATGAGACATTTCCAAAATTTCCAATGGAGTTTCACCCGAAACCCATTTCCAAGATAAGGGAAAACCTTCCCATGAAGTTTGGCTCCTGTAGGCCATCACACATGATCTTCCTGCAGTGTGTACCCCTGGTACATTCATCAAATAGCCAAA
This sequence comes from Pseudotsuga menziesii, assembly GCA_001517045.1. Classification (NCBI taxonomy): domain Eukaryota; kingdom Viridiplantae; phylum Streptophyta; class Pinopsida; order Pinales; family Pinaceae; genus Pseudotsuga; species Pseudotsuga menziesii. Next base: position 35,759 of record LPNX010946497.1, read on the forward strand.
TAGTCAATCATTATATGATAATACAATCCCAATTTGATTGTTCCATAACCCAACAATGACATTAGTAATTAAATTCAATGAGAATTTGCAACTCTGTTTACTACAGAAATTGATTTGCTTCGCAATGAGGTGATCCTCATTTGTGGGTCTCTTGTAAGTAGCACCATCATGCCCATTATGATTTTATGCTTACTAGCATAACATGAACACCCACTTTCAATGCGTCCTCCTAACACAATCTTATGCAATCCAATAGTGATTAGTAGTTGTCAGTAGTTTCTTAAATCTGAAATTTACAATTTTAAATTGACAATTCATTCAACATACAAACTATGTTCATAACCATGAGACTCTTCTCATAATGTTTGGCTCTTTCACATGGTAGATTCCGGTCTTTTTCATGGTCTTAGCCACTTTGCCATGCCCCAAAAAATATACCCAAAACCAAAACTCATTTACTTCATGCAATCACTAGCACTTGCTGCTCCACACTCAAATTCTGATGACTCTCGTTTGTTCCCTGCTAGATAAGCTTTCCAATGGCTATCCACATGCTTCATTCTAACCTCGGGTGGGAAAACCACACCACTTCTATAATGATGGAAAAACATACAACTGTATTTTGGTCAGGAATGCTAACTTCACTCACCTAGGTTTTTCTTCCTTTTTACCCCTATGAGCACTGACAATCTGCTGAATCTGCTGAAAACCTACTAAAAGACAGTTGAAAACTGCTTGAAAAATTACTGAGAAGTTCCTTTGAAAAACCCAAATCTCCTTTGGAAATTTATAAAACAACAATTATGCTAAAACACAGATTTTTCTCTATCTCTTATTCAGCTATGTAATCCATTGATAATCTACTAAAAACCCGCTGGAAGACAGTAAAAAACTGCAAGAAAAGCTACTGAGAAATTCCTTTGAAAAATCCAAATTCCTTAGGCCCAATCGAACCTTCTTCCAACTATTTTTCTGACACAACGACACTTTCAATTTGCATCAGCGAGCAAATTAACTATTCATCGGCGGTTTGTTTGCTTACTCCTTTCCGGTGTTTCGATGAGCAAAACGACTAGACTTCCAATTTGCATCAGTGAGGAAACCAACTGTTGATCGGGTGGATAGTCATTTGAGCAGCCGCAACGGCAGAAAAAGATCTTTCTACAGTTTCTGCGGCAAACCGACTGAGCTTCCGATCAACGATCCAATCATTAACAAATTTTTGATGCTTTTATACTCCTCAAAGTTTTCTTCTAATTGGGTCTCTTCCCTGCTAACTCCCTGGTGTTTCGGTGGTTGAAACTTCTAAATTTACTCGTATATTTTCTTCCGCCATATCGGCCCTATCGCGGTCTACTTTTCCGAGTCTTATCGGTGATAGCATAGACTAACCTGTTGCATCGACAGCTAGGTGCCCTACACATCGAACGGTTAGTCATCAAGATTTCCACAATGGCGGCCCATAATCTCCCCAAGTCTTCCATAGCTACAAGTCTATCGGCGATCAAAACCCCTAGAAGCTGCGACATCAACGCTCTAACACATTCCTCGTTAGGTGGTTAGTCCTCTCGATCTCTACAACGGTGGACGTTCGACCAACAACTTTACCCGACGTATTTCATCAGTGAACGAATCATCTGAGCATCGGCGATGTGATCAACTAACCATCGTCGATGCCCGATGATTCTAGGACTTAAAAAAAAATTTGAATCTTTCTCTCTCTTCCTTTCTGAACTTCATCGGCTCAACCATCCTTTATTCTTTGCCGATCCATTTCTTATCTATTGGAAAAAACTTGCTCTATCCATTGCCGATCAAACAACTGTTTGTCCCTGCCACCCGGAGCTACTGTTTACTAACAACTCAGCATTGAATACTGGAAGGTCTAGTGCGTCAGCGAGATAGTTGACTAAGCAGTCACAGTGGCTGCACATGAACTGTTAACTCCTTCCAATGTTCATCGACGACATCATCAACTAACAAGCTCCGATGGCCGACAAAGTCAACACTTAGAATAATTTTCAGAAATTCTGCGCCATCGGCGGTTGAAGGCTCTACCCGTTGGAGGCATAGTGGTCTAGCCATCTGCAACGGCGGTGGTCAATCGACAAAGCATCAGCGATCCATCCGTCTAAGTGTCCCGATGTACCGACGGCCAAACACTTAAAAATTTTCCAAAATTTTCCTCCACAGTCTTCTGTCTCATCGGCTGTCAGATCAACTATCTGTCGGGTGGACTTCCCACTAAGTGCTCTGAAGGGCCAATAGTTCTGGCACTTAGAAAATTTTGTGAATTTTCTTGTCTTCAATTTTCTGATGCTGCTGGGAAGAAGGAAACATGCCTCTGTTATCTGATCTGTCATGGCCCATTCAGGCCCATGCTACAACCAGAGCTCTGATACCATACTGTAACATCCTCGACCCTCCGACCAATGAAGAGGATGCTACCAAACCATCAAATAGACCAGGCAACTAGCCCCATGAACATGAACATACATAAAATGCTTAAAACATAAAAAATACTAAGATTCATAATCATACATATATATTCAACGGAAGCAAAACAACATTCATTCATACACATGTTCATCATAGTTCATTAACAGTAAACATAATTGCAGGCAAGAAATAGACAAGGACACTTATCTCATAAAGAACTTGTCCCGCAACCAGCTACGTCGCTGCAACGTTCCACCCAAACATAGTCTAGCGTGCTCATATATCTCTCAGCAACACTGCCACCCCCGAGCTGGGCATGATTCCCCAAGGAATAAGGGACTAAGCAGTCTTACACATAGCTAAGGTACACAAATCATCCAAGCCCACGCAGCAGGGCTTATCAGGCTATCAAGGAGTTGGGAGAAGCTAAATTCTAATCTAGTGAGCTCATGGAAGAGCTGAGGATGCCTACACCAGAGCTAGCCTGACCTCTAAGACACTCACACACTCGACACCCAGAATCAGTCCCTTCTCTGCTTCACAGTCCCTCAAGCCCTGACTTCCCTTGCCAGTGCTCTTTCGAGGTTGTGGAGAATAAATCCAGCCATATAACTCTATCTGTGTGTCTCCCAAACCCAGGTTTCTCAAGCATACCTAGCATTCAATCCCACTCTACACAGTCTGAATACCAACTGCTTCTTTCCTGCAACCAAACAAGCGCTTCACTGCTTGGACAGGCGAAGACAATCCCTGAGTCGTTCTTGGCCCTATCATGGCCAAAAAAACTCCCCAATAACCTACAGTAGATACCACTCTATAAGGGGAAAACATAGTCAACAAAACGTGGATGAGGCCACAACCGGCGATCCACGAAGAAACCATAGCCCCCGGTTTAACAATGAAGTTTTTGGACAATACACAGTCTGAGCTCACAGTGAAAACCACCGAAACATTCCACAGTCCGACAATGGAAAGAAGGAAAATCCATCCTCTGCGTGAACGGGAGGGAAAATGTATCCACAGGTCAGCAATCAGTGAGAGAAACCAGACTCCCAACATTGACAAGGGAAAAACATCAACACATACCATAATCGATATGGAGAAAACACATACACAGACCATAAATCGACATAGGAAACACATACGCACCGCCCATAACGCGAAGGTTCATTCATAGGAAATCATGGGTGATAGTAATCGGTTTTTCCAGCTCTGTGTGAGGAAAATGATGATGAATCCCAATCAGTGCGTGAGAGAACCAAATGTCCCTGCGTGAGATGGACTGTGAAGAGAAATCCTGCCCGTGAGGTCTGAATAGCCAAAACGATCCATAGTTTTCCCAAATAGTGCATGAAGGTGAGCCCACTGGAGAGAGTGGGAGAGTGGCAGCGTTTTCTGTTGGTTTCCTTTCCCCCACATGAATGGAACGACCCAGCTGGAGGAGGGTGCGTGTGGACAAGCCTGCCACCCACCACTATTCAGCAAATAACTACCCTCAACCAACAATAGTTTAGTGGCTGACACATGGCGTTTCCCCAATGGCTCTCATGGGTTAGACAATCCACCCCCCTTAACCTTATGAAATCATTCCCTTTTCATTTAATGTTGCACCGTTGTAGCTGGCTGTAGGTTTATTTTAATTAATGTGCATATTTACATGATGCCAAACTACAATGTGCCGGATAGTACGATATACCATCGGCAACGATCCCAATTGTCGAAACATAACACAACCAAATCGATGGTGGGAATTTTTTTGCCTTTATCTCCTCACCATGATTAATTACAATATATACATCATGTACCTTTAATGCAAATAGGGTCAAAACTGGGGTGTTACAGCAACGCAGTCCCTCAGACCTTGATCTCCCTTCTAGTGCTATTCAGGGGTTGTGGAGAAGAAATCCAACCCTCTAGCTTTGTCTGTGTGCTTCCCAACACACTAGCTTTGTCAAGCACATCAAGCCCTCATCACCACTCCAATGCAATCTAAAGACCAACCATTGCATTCATGCAATAAACCAACAATTAAAGCTTTGACAGGGGAAAGCAAACTCCTGAATCGTTCTTGGCCTTATCGTGGCCAAAACAATTCCACAGCAATCTAAAGCAACCCAAATCGCAAAGGAAACTCAACCAACAAGTGTGGGAAACAACAGCCAACAAACCACAAAATAAAACCACAGTCCACGATGAATAATGAAATATCTGGACAACTACAATAGGAACACGGGAAGGAATCCGATCCTCAACATAGACAGGAGGAAGACATATCACCAAGGAAACAACAGAAAACATCCCATAGTGAAAAACCACTACAACATTTCACAGTCCGACAACGGTGGAGTCAAAACATAGACTTTCTGCGTGAACAAGAGGAAGAATGAACGAACCCCCACACAATGGATTGTAATCCCTTTTAACTCCACCCTCCATGGGGAAAATGAACAGCTCATGATCAAGATAGTGGGCAGACCATCCGAAACCCAAAGGCACGTCATGGAGAGAGTGCAGGCATGGGTGTAGTGGTTTACCTGCTAACAACAGAACATTTAAGGTGGTGGTTGGATGAGACAAGGAAAGGTGAGCAATCAAATAGGGTGGTGACACATGGCTTTTCCCACGGGATCCAAGTTTATCAATCATGCCCCTTCCCAATTTGGTTGCAACAAACATAGATGGTTGGGCTTATTTAATTAAAAGGAATAGTTACATGATGCCACAACTTAATATATGTCGTATGTCTCGATATACTATCAGTGACAATTCCAATCCGAAACATAACATAGCCAAATCGATGGTGGGGCCTTGGCCTTTAGCTCCACACCATGATTATTTACAATGTATATATATATCACGTATATTTAATGCATCAGGATCAAAACCAAGGTGTTACATTCCCCTCCCCCTTAAATAACATTGTCCTTGGTGCTTTACAAAATTTGAACAAAATGCTACATTGATACCGCCTTAGTGTTTCGCAGAATTGAACAAAAATGGATGTACCAATTGCATGGCATCCTCTAGCTCCCACGTAGCCTCTTCAGGTCCGTAGTGCTCCCATTGCACCTTTACCTGCCCTATGGCTCAGTTCTGGGGCATTGTGACCTTCCTGTCAAGGATGTGCATTAGCTCGATTTGGAACTCTCCCTCGGGTTCCACCTGAATCACATCCCAATTTATCACATGGTTAGGATCATGTACATATTTCTTCAGCAAAGAAACATGAAAAACATTATGAGCTCTAGTACTAGCAGGAAATGCAAGTCTATATGCAACAGGCCCTATTCTTTCAAGCACTTCAAACGTCCCACAATATCTAGGTGACAGCTTGGCACAAATTCCAAGTTTCAAGGAACTCTTCCTTTCTTTCACTCTGAGGTAAACATGATCCCCAACACTGAAATCTTTATTCATCCTATGCTTATCTACATAGCTTTTCTGCCTATCATGTGCTACTTTCAAATTCTGCCTAATCCTTACAACCTCTTGCTCCATTTCCTTGAGCAATTCTGGTCCAAGCACAACCCTGTTTACTAGATTGTCCCAAGTCACTGGTGTCCTACACCTTCTTCGATAAAATGCTTCATACGGACTCATCCCCAAGGATGCCAACTATCCATTATTGTAAGCACAATCTACCAAGTGTAAGTAATCTTCCCACTTGGTTGGTTTGTCCATCACATACATGCGAAGCATATCTTCTAGCACCTAATTAACTCTTTATGTCTGCCCTTCTGTTTGAGGATGGTAGGCAGTGCTAAAGTTTAGCTTTGTACCCAAACCTGCAAACAATACCTTCCAAAAATTGGAAGTTAACTTGACATCTCTGTCGGAAACTATTGCCTTTGGCAATCCATGCAATTTGAAAATCTCCTTCATGAATATTTTTTCAATGTCATCGGTCTTATGCGTAGACTTTACCGGTATAAAATGTGTTGCTTTTGTCAACTTGTCTACTCCAACCATGATGGAATCATGTTGTCTCCAAGTCATCTACAATCCTGTAGTAAAATCCATGGAAATAACTTCCCATTTCCATTCCAGAATAGGCAAAGGTTGCAACAAGCCTGCTGGATTTTTATGCTCAACCTTTACCTCTTGACATTTCATGCACCTTGAAATGTATTCAACTATGTCCTTTTTCATTCCTGGCCAAAAGTACTTCTTTCTAGCTGTAGCAATTATCTTCTGATATCCTAGGTGACCAGAATACGGAGCTTGATGGATTTCATCCATAACAACTCTCCTCAAATATGCTACATTCAAAATATAAATTCTGCCTCTGTAAGTGAGAAGTCCATCTTCTTCCAATTTATATCCCTCATACCTCTTCTCAAGATTTTGTTGTTGCAATTTGTCTTTTACCTTCTCATACAATTCATGTCCAGCAACATGATTAATAATCTGCTGCCTCAAATCTGATTGGCAAATACTAAGAGATGCGACATGCATCTCCTGCACCTTCCTGCTGAGTGCATAAACTACCTTATTCTCTTTTCCCTTTATTTGATTGATTTTGAAATCAAACTCACATAAAAATTCCAGCCATCTCGCTTTCCTAGCATTCAGAGTAGGCTGATCAAACAAATACTTCAGACCACAATGGTCTGTCCTGAGCTCAAATATTCTACCCATCAAGTAATATCTCCACATCTTGAGAGCATGTACTATGGTTGCAAGCTCTAGATCATGAGTGGCATAGTTCTTCTCATGCTACTTCAACTTTCCTGACACATAACATATCACATGGTTTCCCTGCATAAGTCCTCCTCCAAGCCCGTGTCTGCATGCATCGGTACATACCACAAAATATTTCCCTGGATCTGCAACATTCAATACTGGTGCACTGGTGAGAAGATTCTTCAACCACTGGAAGCTTTCTTCACACTTCGAAGTCCATTCAAACTTTATCCCCTTCTTTTGCAAAGAAGTGATGGCATGTGCAACCTTGGAAAACCCTTCAATGAACCTCCTGTAGTATCTTGCAAGTCCCATAAAAGATCTTACATCCGTCACATTTCCTGGAGTAGGCCAATTCACAATGGCTTCAATCTTCTCAGGGTCTACTGATATACCCTCTTCTGAGATAATGTGACCCAAGTATTGAATTCTATCTCTGTAGAAGTCACACTTTCTCAGTTTTGCATACAGTTGATGCTCCCTAATCAATTGCAATGTCAATCTCAAATGCTCTTCATGTTCTTGCTCATTCTTAGAATAAACAAGAATGTCATCAAGGAAAACAAGAACAAACTTGTCCAAATAGTTATTGAAGACACTATTCATAAGGCACATAAATGTAGCTGGTGCATTGGTGAGACCAAATGGTACCACTACAAACCCATAATGCCCATACCTTTTCCTGAAGGCCATCTTATGAATGTCTTCGTCCTTGATTCTCACTTGATGATAACCATAACTCAAGTCAATCTTGGAAAATACCTTTGCTCCTCTCATTTGATCAAAGAGGTCATCAATCCCAAGAAAAGGATATTTATTCTTCATAGTAACCTTGTTCAACTGTCTGCAATCAATACATAACCTGAGTGTACCATCTTTCTTCTTTACAAAGAGAACCAGTGCTCCCCAAGGAGACACACTCGGTCGGATATACTTCTTTTCCAACAACTCTTGCAATTGCATCTTCAACTCTAGAATCTTCGGTGTACTCATCCTGTAGGGTGTTTTGGACACTGGTGATGCTCCTAGCACAAGTTCAATGGTGAAATCAATGTCCCTATTTGGAGGAAGCCCTAGAATATCATTAGGATAAACATCCTTGAATTCCAGTAACACCTGATAGTCCTCCAATATAGGAGTTTCATCTCTTTTTGGTTCCAGAATATGAGCTGCATACAACTGGAAAACCTTCCTATAGAACTTCTTCAACTGCATTGCTGAAACCTGCCTTACTGAAATTACCTTTGGAATACCTTTTATAACTACTCGGTTTCCTTCTTCATTTCTGCATTCAAAAGTCTTATTGTAACAGTCAAGCTTTACTCTGTGAGCTTCTAACCAATCCATTCCAATGAGAACATCATAGGAACCAAGCAGTAGAACATTCAGATCTACATAAGTGATCAATCCATTCATAGCCAATGGGCATTTCTGCACTACTTCATTGACTTTTCTCTTAGTTCCAGTGGCTAGCTGAACTAACCAAGATTTCCTATGCTTTACTTTTTTAAAAGCACAAATCTCCACTACTCCATGAGTAATGTAATTGTGATTATAACCAGGGTCAATCAAAATAGAAACATATTTTTCAACAATATTACCTGAAATTTCAACCATAGTTGACTGATGATCTGCCTGGAGGTCCTCCAATGCTGCATAAATTCTAGGAGCTGCTCTTGCTACTTGACCCACTCTTTTTGCTTCCTGGACGTTATAAGCTGGACTTGCACTTTCATTCTCAAGTGGACAATATCTGTGCAAGTGGGGTCCTTCACATTTCCAACATTTGAGTGGATCCTTATTCTCTGGTGGATCTTTAGGATTTCCACCTGTCACTCCAACTGGCTTACTCGCAGCTTGGGATGGCTACTTCTGCTAATTCTTGAATCTAGAATGTTTGAAACCTTTCTTATTTGATCAAACTTTTCATTTTTCTTATCCTTCCATGCCTTATGGTAATCAGGTTTACCTTTGCTTTGCTCATAGAAATACTTAGCCTTCCTTATTGCTTCTTCAAGAGTTCTAGGTTCATAAAACTCAATTCTGTCTTTGTAATACTGAGGAAATCCACTCAGAAACCACTGGACCTTCACTTTTTCATCTCTGATGTACTAGACATACCTCAATAATTCCAAGAACTTATTTGCATATTCATCCATGTTCTGTTATCCTAATCTCAGCTCATGGAACTCTTTAATCTTGTCATCATAATACCTGTTGTAGAGGTATTTTTTCCTGAAATACTTCTTGAATTGTTTCCACTTCAATTTCCTTTCACTGATCATCTTTGCTTGCTTTAAGTGTTCCCACCAAATGGATGCTCTTCCATTTAGATTGAATATGGAAACTCTTTCCTTCATGTTTCCTGAATAATCCTACACTTGGAAGTTCTTCTTTATCCCAAGAAGCCAAGCTTTAGCCTCTTGTCCAGTCTTTATCTCACCATCAAATGTAGGAGGTTTAGCTTTCTTAAATTCATCCCAAGAGCGATCCCTATGGTGCCTTCTTCTTTTCCTTTTACAAGAAGATGAACTTGTATCTCCATTGGATTCTTCAAAGTCAGATGATCCACTGGAAGTCCTTCTCCTCTTCCTAGTGCTACTCTTATTGCCTTCTAGCCTTGATGTACCTCGTCCAGAATCTATCTTCTTTTGCAAGTCTGTCAAACTCTACAACATGGCAGCATTCAACTGATGCTGCTCGTCCTGGGATTTAATCAAGCTTCTCATGGTGGCTGCAACCTCAGATGGTGTCTCTTGGAATCTCCTTCCATCAAACTGTATGTCATCATTTCCATTACAAATATTTTCTCCCATGGCATCTCCTGCACGCTCGTAAGAATATCGAGCATCATATCCATCATGGGTTCTCATTACTGAACCAATTATTGCTTTACCACACTGTTCTTCCCGAAATACTGCTCTTGGAGGTGTCTATAACTTTGCAAATATGTTAGGAGCAAACTGTTAGATGCATATCATTAATGTAATTCAGAAATACTTACCTTCTTTTTTCTAGAAATTCATAAAACAACAATTTTGCTAAAACACAAAATTTTTCTCTCTCTCTCTCATGTTCAGCATGGTAATCCACTAACAGTCTACTGAAAACCCATTGAAATATAGCTGAAAACTACTTGAAAAATCGCTAAAAAGTTCCCTTGAAAAACCCAAATCTCCTATGGTCCAATAAGACCTCCTCCCAACTATCTTTTTGACACTTCGGTGGTCAAAACACCTAGCTCATCAGCGGTATGTTCGTTTATTTCTCTCCGGCATGTTGGGTCCGTAGTGATCTAACCCTCTGAACTGTAACGGCGATGCCAAGGTCTACCCATTAGCAATTTCATCAGCTAAGGTTTTCCCTTTTATCGGCGGTCGGACGCGTTATTCATCGGGTGTGCAGTCCCTTGGGCAGCCGCAATGGCAAAAAACGATCTCACTACGGGTTCCGCGGATATCAATCGGCTATCGGACCTACTATCTATTGGGTGGATAGTGTCTTAGACTGCTACAATGGCGGTTTTACAAACCTTCTAATTCTTCTGATGGGCGGCCTGATCCTTAATATTTTTCTGATGACCTTATACTCAACCAAAATATTCCAAAATTTTCTTCTCATCGGGTCTCTTCCCCACTAAATTTTTGGCGTTTTGGCAGGAAAATCATCTAAACTTCCGATCTGGATCGATGAGAAAATCGACTGACTACTGCATCGATGGTCGGGTGCTCTGTGCATCAGATGGCTAGTCGTCAGGGCTTCTGCAATGGCATCCAACAAACCTTCTAGGGTTTTCACGGATCACAGCTTATCGACGATCAGAGTGACTAATATTTGTGGCATCGGCACTTAGATGCACTTCTCATCGGGTACATAGTTAGCTAGGTTTCCGCAACTGCGGGTGGTACTCCCACTACGGTCCTCGCAGACCTTATACCCCATCGGCCATCGGAAGGACTAACCCCTACACATAGACGATCCAAGTTACTATTTTCCCCGTCATTCCGGCGACCAGGCGGCAATACATCTTTGATACATCGACGATCTGAAGCACAACTTAATCGGCATCAGCAATCGGAACCTGTATTCGTCGGAATATTAGTGCACTAGACTTCCGCAATGGCGAGCGCACGAACCACTAGCTTCTTCTAATGTCATCGGTGACTGATACAACTACCTTTCACCAATCGCCGATGGAGTCAAAACTTAGAAAAATTTTTGAAATCTCTTCTTCTTCTTGTGGGCCATAACATCTGTCGGCGGTCGAAACCACCAAGCACTATGTGTTGGCGATCCCAACAACTATTTTCTGCCGACGGCATTGACGGTCCGAACAACTAATTTCTTTCGGTGTCCACTGCCACATCGACGGTACCATCATCTAAATTTCGTCGAAGATTCCCATACTTAGAGAAATTTTCAAAACTTTTCTCTTTAGTCTTCTTTTCCGTCGCTTCATCAGCTCAACCATCTCTTATTCTTCTCCAATCTATTTAACTATCTGTTGATGAAAGCTTCGGTTATCTTTCGTCGACTCCATCTTCCCCTATACGTCACCGATCAAATCAATTGTTTGTCGCCGCTGTATCGGTGAATTAAACCTCAATACTTCCGCAGTGTCGGGACTCCCGAGCACTAAACGTGACCGTAGTTATGTTATCGGAGCTCGGAGCCACTATTCACTAAACACCTTGGCATCAGCAAGTGGAAGGACTAATGCATCGGTAGAATAGTGTTAGTTTTTCATCATATAAGCTAGCATTATGATCTTAGGATCTTTTAACTGAGAGAATAACAAGAACAGCAATAAAACATAAGCACATCACAAGAGACAAGAGACAAAAAGAGTTTTCCTCGAGGAAACCATAAAGGAGAAAACCCCGCAACTTCCTCAGAGATAGAATCAGCACCAAAATAGTAAAAGCCCCAAGACAGTAAGATGATCTCCCGACAGTAGCAGTCTCTCTCTCTCACACTGAGAGAGATTCTCCTCTCTCACTCATGCGCCCCAATGAGTGAGTGTGAGTGTTGCAAGTGATAAATAGAGAGGCTCTCACTCTCTATTTATATTCTTTCATTCACTTGAAGTGCACTCCAATATGTCAGCCTCACTTAAAAATTACTTACTAGAGCCGACATCTCTAGGAGTTTCTAATAACCCTAGCGCCCCACCGCTTGTGGGCACTTTACCTCCTCCAACCAATAGGAGGGTAACACAATGGTGGGGACTATTGCCTCGACTTACAATGACTCACCTAGGGTCGACTTCATTAGGATAGTCCAATAGGAGGGACTTTAACCCTTGACCAATAGGAGGGTTACCCACAATGACTTGACATGACTTTCTCATTATAGAAACTTCCCGGAATAAACATCGGGGTATGACATGACTCAAATACATTACAATACATCCTGGAATGAACATCGGGTTACAATAGATAGGAAATACAAGTGAATACATTCCGAAGTTACAATTACATCAACACTCCCTCTTAACTAGGAAGGTATTCTCTTGACACAATTTATCAGCACAAGTCTTCTTCTCTGTATCATCTGGGTCATCACCAGGTCCTCGTCATCTTCAGGTCATCTTCATCTTCAAGTCATCTTCATTTGGATCTGGATCATCATTACTGAATCTAGATCATCACTAGACATCATCATCAGATTTGGATCATTACTCGATCTGGATCATCACTGCTGGATCATCTTCACTAGATCTGGATCATCACTACTAGATCATCATCAATGGATCTCGATCATCACTCGATCTGGATCATCACTACTGGATCATCATCACTGGATCTCGATCATCATTGGCTATCATCACTTGATCTAGATCAACATGGGTGCTACCTCATGATTCTTCTCATCACAGGAAGTTCTACAGAGCCAACCCTTTTTCATGCTGGTTGTATGCCTAGCTTCCATGTAGGTCTTTTTCAGCACTTATATCTGATCAACACATGATACAAAGAATGGCTCATCATTTCTATCTGATCAACACATGATGCGAAGATAGATACTGCACTTACATATGATCAACACATGATATGAAGAATGGCACGCCCAACACTTACATCTGACCTACTCATCAGAAAGGAACGCCTAGCACTCACATCTGGTCATGTAGGAACTAATCCTATAATCATATCCAAAAGGCCCAGCACTTACATCTGATCAACACATGATCAAAGAAAGGCTCAACATCTCTATCCGATCAACACATGATGCGAATATAGATACTGCACTTACATCTGATCAACACATGATACGAAGAATGGCACTGCACTTACATCTGATCAACACATGATGCGAAGAATGGCACGACACTTACATCTGATCAACACATGATGCGAATAATGGCTCAACAGTTATATCTGATCAACGCATGATGCAAAGAATGGCTCTGCCCTTACATCCATCCAGGTGGGAACACATCCTACCCACAATGATGGAAGGGCTTGCACTCATATCTGATCTTGTAGGAACCAATCCTACAATCATATCAGAATGGCCCCCAGTCCTCCTCAACTGAGCTACCTGGTAACTGACCAAGCACCTCCATTCTCCTAGAGAATGGAAGTTGCCCTTACATCCGACCTGCTTGTTGAAATGGCCAACACTCACATCTGACATGGAAGGAACTTAATCCTTTAGCCATGACAGAATGGTTCATCCCTTACATCTGATCAAGTGGGAACACATCCCTCTATCACATCAGAATGGCTACTCATTTTTTACATTGAGTGTTCCTGGTAACTGACCAGGTGCCTCCATTCCTAGAATGGAAATTGCCCTTACATCTGTCCTACTCGACAGAATGGCCAGCACTCATATCTGACATGGAAGGGAGCAACCCTATCACCATGATAGAATGGCTGAGCCCTTACATCTAACCATGGAAGGAACCAATCCTCTCACCATGTAAAAATGGCTATGGGTCTCATCACTTTCTCTTGGAGGGAACCTCGATCTGGAGAACATCAAGCTTCTCCCTGAAGTACTCGAACTTCAACCTAGCCAATGGCTTCATCAATACATCAACTATTTGTTCCTCCATCGCAACATACTAGATCTTCACTGCTCCCCTCTGCACCATATCCCTGATATAGTGATACTTGATCTCGATATGTTTCTACTTGTCATGGAATACTGGATTCTTTGACAACTTCACACAACTCTGGTTGTCACAATGTATACAAGTAGCATCCAATTGGAGATCAAATATATCAGACAGTAGCTTTCGTAGCCACACTGCCCCACAACTAACTGAACAAGCCGCAAAATACTCTACTTCAGCTGTACTCAGTGACACACATGATTGCTTCCTGCTAAACCAAGAGATCACACCTGATCCCATACTGAAGCAACATCCTGAAGTACTCTTCCTGTTGATGGCACGACCTGCCCAATTTGAAATCTGAATCAGCATAACCTTCCAGGTTAATCTTTTGATTCGTATTGTACTTGATTCAATAATTAATAGTACCCTTCAGGTACCTCAGAATATGCTTTGCAGAAATCAAGTGAACATGTCTCAATGTGTTCTTAGCAAAGAAAATATCTAGTATCATGTACATCAAGGACCAAATCATCTAACGATACATCGTAGCATCAACCGTCTCTGATGAAGCATCACTCAATAGCTTCAGGTTCGATGCCATAGGTGTGGCCATAGCCTTGCAGTCTATCATCCCAAACCTCTTCACGATCTCTACTGCATACTTCCCTTGTCCAAGGAATATTCCATTTGTACTCTGCCACACCTCCATACCTAGAAAATAATGCATCATACCCAAGTTCTTCATTTCAAACTCAGTAGCAAGCTTTCTCTTCGTATCAGCAATCAACCCATTCATACCTGTTACAAATAGACCATCTACATATAGTATAAGCATCACTGGGTTTCCATCTTCAACCTTGTAGTAAAGGTTGGAATCTACTTTACTCTTAGTAAATTCCAAACTGGATAGAAAGCTATCAATTATTCCTCTTCTGCAGTCACTCCCTCTAAAGCGGATCATCATACTCCCTCTGTCTTCTGTACTCTATGCACTGAAATATTCTGTACCGGAGTGACAAGTAGTATCCATCTAGGATCATTGTATACCAAGATCCTCTATTTTGAACTTTTTCAAAAGTTCTTCTCACATCCATCTATGAGCTTGTCATCCTTTATCAACCTTGTAGCAAAGGTTAAGATATTCATCAAGCTCATCATGTATGTGTTATCCCATGGGTGTGTTCTGAACTCGTACAAGGTCTTCTTTCATTTGCACACATGATTATGTATGTTAGGTGACTTCACTTCCAGTGGCTGCAAATGTCTCTTCGTAGTCTAGGCCTTCTTTTCGTGAGAATCTTCGTGCTACGAATCTTGCTTTGTATCCCACGATGTTTCCGTCTATTGCATGATGGAGCTACGAACTTCCCTTCATGTATTTATACTGCATCCTAGACATCATTCTTCTTGAACTGGTCTTCCATTTCTTCTTGGTTACTTCTTCATGGCTAGAAGGTTCTGTATCAATGATGTCGCTGTATTCGTCATATTATTCTATGTCTTTGAACTGTTGTCACTTGTTCTTTGGAACAAGTCTTCATTCTTCTTTGCTTGTAGGTGATTATGTATGCGATCTTTCCTACAAGTCAAATGCATTTATATGGTTAGAAACATTTCATAAGGAATATTCATACTGGCAAGTTATTATGCATAAATATGTGATCATGCAACTACTTTAGCTAATACAACATTCATCCATATCTCACTGAAACTTTCTAGATGCCTTCCATCTCTACCAGGACATCATTGAGATTGTGCACTAATCCAATATGTCAGCAAAGAGGTTTCATTCTAGATAAGTAGCAATGGAGAGTTGTATAGCACCATGAGCTACTTACCCATCACATGCATATTAGTAGTATTCTGTCATTAATGCAAACATCCTATCATGCATAATACAATAACTGAATATAAACAAATGCACAACAAAATAATATCATGAAATGACAATTGAATACTTATCTTTATTTATTTCGTGGGTAGACTCCTTGAGCCTTCAACTTCATCGTCTTCTTCATACATGATAGCATTTTTTCTTATCCAAATGCTAAGGTGGATAAGAAGTTCTTCAAGAGTTGAGATCTTCATATTCCCCATCGATTAAGGGATCTTCTTTGGATGGTGAGAGCTTGATCTTTAGTTGCTCCCATCTTCTCTTCTCTTCTTATGAGTCAAGCTTCTTATTCTTCTCGGAGTCTACTAAAAGTAATCACTTCCTTCTGGCACACATTCCTCACATGAATGAATCCCATGATCTTGGGAGGCCATTCACGGTGGCCATCACCGCTTCTGCATTCTTCACTTACCGCTACAAGTTGTTCTTTGATTTGAGAGACCCTTGTAAAGTATGACTACATGGTCTCTGCATTTTGGATCTTCATTTCCTTCAACTATTTTCTCAAAGTCATATTTCGATTTATGTTCTTCCCTTGAAATAGCTTGGCCAAGGAATCAAACATCTTTGGTGTCTTTGGGGAAACACTTGTAGTACAAGTTGATTCAATACTGAATCAACAATGATCTTCTTGGCCTTGACCAAGTTCTTCTTGTGAAAGGCTTCTAGCCTCATTTCCCTCTGGAACTGGAACCTCTATACTCATGTAGGTGTCCAATCCATTTTATTCAGAGAGATCATATACTTCCAGGATTGGAAGTTTTCATCTTTACCAGGCTTATCATCAAGCTGATGTGATAGATCACTTTGAAATGAGAACCTCAAATGAAAATAGCAAAAGGATTAGATCTTACCGATTTGAGGTGTTCGTCCTGGTTCCAGAGCTGGCTGATCTAGGGTTTGTCACAGAAAACCTAATTTTCAAAACTTGGAATCTTTCAGATCTGATTGGATAGCCAGATAGATCTCTTCAAATGGAGTTTTCCAATGTACTCCTTTTCTGAAAACAATGGAGGGAAGCTCCTGGAACAGGAAGCCCTAGATTTCCAATTTCGTCTGCAAAAATGTCTATTACTGTTTCTATGATATCTTTGAAATTAATGATTCTCTATGTATGAAATTTTGCACTAAGGTAACTGCGCATGTCCATGATCCAACACCACATGTTTCATCAGAATTGGTTTCACCATCTGGGATTTATGATCCTTTTCCCAAGGTGACCTGTTACAAGACTGTTCAGAACAGTGAAGTTGTGCAGCATGCCACGTGTCACCGGTTGATCTTCTAAGTCTGATATTTGTACCATAGAAATTATAGACCGTGCCCTTTCTGTAAAATCTTTAGTAATTCCATTTGGACCTATGTAGCCCAAGATATTGCAATTATCCCCAGGTATCCTGTTTAGGGATGAATTCTGGAAGAGGCTGGAACCCTAACTTGGAGAGATCATATATCCTGGAATACAGAGAATATGAGGCTAAATTTTGAACACAATGTTCTTCAGGATTTTATATTCGGCCCCTATAATTTTCAGCTCTTGAACCTTTTCCAATCTCGGAATATAGCGAATGTACCAAAACTTAGTAGTTTTAGTATTTAGGGTTTTTTCTAGCTCAGGGTCAAACTAGGGTTTGACTTTTTCAGAGTTTCACCCAACCAAATTTCTTGATCCAGGTCTCTAAAAATCAATTTTGATGAGGAGAACAATTCTATGCTGGTCTCACTCAAAAATTCATCTTCTGTAGAAAGCCCTAATTTCCGCATCGAAAAACTGAAAATGCTCGGAATCGAATTCCGCTTCGACAGAAAGATGCGCCCTTCAATGGAGAGTTAGCCTAGCATACTTTTGATGATGGTTTGTGGAGAGAGACCCAAAAATTAAGAATCCCTAGCTTCAGTAGCTGCACAATGTCTTCTTCTCAGGTTAGCTTTGATACCATGTTAGTTTTTCATCATATAAGCTAGCATTATGATCTTAGGATCTTTTAACTGAGAGAATAACAAGCACAACAATAAAACATAAGCACATCACAAGAGACAAGAGACACAAAGAGTTTTGCTCAGGGAAACCATAAAGGAGAAAACCCCACAACTTCCTCAGAGATAGAATCAGCACCAAAATAGTAAAATCCCCAAGACAGTAAGATGATCTCCCGACAGTAGCAGTCTCTCTCTCTCACACTGAGAGAGCTTCTCCTCTCTCACTCATGTGCCCCAATGAGTGAGTGTGAGTGTTGCAAGTGATAAATAGAGAGTCTCTCACTCTCTATTTATATTCTTCTGTTCACTTGAATTGCACTCCAACATGTCATCCTCACTTAACAATTACTTACTAGAGCCGACATCTATAAGAGTGTCTAATAACCCTAGTGCCCCACCACTTGTGGGGACTTTTCCTCCTCCGACCAATAGGAGGGTAACACAATGGTGGGGACTATTGTCCTGACTTACAATGACTCACCTAGGGTCGACTTCACTAGGATAGTCTAATAACCCAAGGGCCCCATAACTGTGGGGACTTTAACCCTTGACCAATAGGAGGGTTACCCACAATGACTTGACATGAATTTCTCATTATAGAAACTTCCTGGAATAAACATCGGGGTATGACATGACTCAAATACATTACAATA
The DNA here is from genome assembly GCA_001517045.1 of Pseudotsuga menziesii. NCBI lineage: Eukaryota > Viridiplantae > Streptophyta > Pinopsida > Pinales > Pinaceae > Pseudotsuga > Pseudotsuga menziesii. Next base: position 54,474 of record LPNX010946497.1, read on the forward strand.
CATCCCAGAATGAACATTGGGTTACAATAGATAAGAAATACAAGTGAATACATTCTGAAGTTACAATTACATCAACAAATAGTTCGCTAACCAGTCGCAACGGCGGACGCTCGAACAACTAATTTTTGCTGATTGGCACTCTAATCATCTATCTTTCGTCGATCACCAATGGTTTTCCATACTTAAACAAAATTTCAAAAATTTTCTTCTTCCTTCCATGTCACCGATCCCATCCTCTAGTCATCGGCGATCCCAACCACTAACATTTTCTGATGACCGATGATCTAGTGCCTTATAAAATTTTCGGAACTTTCCTCCTCTGTCTTCCGCCACATCGATCATTGGATCAACTATCTTCTACGGCATCTGTAGTTGGAGGCTCTACCCGTCAGAAGCATAGTTTCTTAGCCATCTGCAATGGCGGCGCACAATCAGCTAATCTCTTCCGGTGTAGTCATCAAACTTTCGTCGCATTGGCAACGTAATCATCTAAGCATCGGCGATGCGACCAACTAATCATCGTTGATCACCGATGATTTCGCTACTTCAAAATTTTTTATCCAAATTCTTCTCCATTGTCAATCAATCTACTATCCTCCGCCGACGTGTCATCGACGATTCCTTCAACTAAGTGGTGTCAATCGCTGATGGTCGGTGTTGGGTGGTCTTCAGACTAATTCTTTCGCTGTGTCGGAAGAACTTCTCAATGAGTTCTCCGATGCAACAATGATCTTAACACTTACACAAAAATTCGCAAAACCTTTCATCGTCGAGTGGGCTTCAAACTAACACTTCCGCCGTGTCGGATAAAATTCACACTAAGTTATCCGATGGGACAATGAGCGACGAACACAATTCCTTCCACAATATCTTTTTGATTGCCATACATCGGGTGATCTTCATACTATCTTTTTCGCTGCATCGAAAGAACTTCGCACTAAGTTTTTTTATGAGCCGACAATTCTGGCACTTAGATAATTTTTGTGAATTTTCTTATCATCACCCATTTCTCTTGGTTTCTTCTAGGCAGTGAGCAGCCTGCCTCTGTTAACTGATCTTTTCATGGCCCTCTGAGGCCCAATTGCTGCAACATAAGCTCTGTCACTACATCTTCATGGCCCATTCAGGCCCATGCTGCAACCAGAGCTCTGATACCACATTGTAACATCCCCGACCCTCCGACCGGGCAAGAGGATGCTACTAAAAACCAAATCTTCCAGGAATCTAGCCCTCATGAACATGAACATACATACATATAATGTTGAAACAAGATACTTAAAAACATAAAACATACTACGATGTGTTAATCATTCATATGCATAGCGGAACCAAAACAACATGCATTGATATACAATTTCAGCATTCACATGTACATTATCATTCATCAATGGTAAATATGATTGCAGACACAAGTTAGGAAAGAATACTTATCTTAACAAGAACTTGTCTCGCAACCAGCTACGTCGCTGCAACGTTCCACCCAACCATAGGCCCGCGTGCTCCTTAACCTCTCAGCAACGTTTCCAACCCTGAACCGGGCATGATTCCCCAAGGAATAAGTAACTAACAGGCTTACACATAGCCAAGGATAACAACACAAGAGGGGTACACAGTTCAGCCAAGCCAACACAGTTGGGTTTATCAGGCGAACATCGAAACAACCAAGCCAACAAAGTTGGGTTTATCAGACAATCCAGGAGCTGGGAAAGGCTAAATACTAAGCTGATGAGCTCATTGAAGAGCTAAAGACACCTACACCAGAACCAGCCTGGCTTCCATGACACCCACACACACACCCAACACAAGGAAATCAGTCCTTTCTCTGCAACGTAGTCCCTCAGACCCTGATCTCCCTTCTAGTGATATCCAGGGGTTGTGGAGGAGAAAGCCAACCCTCTAGCTCTGTCTGTGTGGTTCCCAACACACCAGGGTTGTCAATCACATCAAGCCCTCATCACTACTCCAATGCAATCTGAAGACCAACCACTGCGTTCATGCAACAAACCAGTAATTAAAGCTTTGACAAGGGAAAGCAAACCCCTGAATCATTCTTGGCCTTATCGTGGCCAAAATGATTCCACGGCGATCTACAACAGCCCAAATTGCAAAGGCAACTCAACCAACAAGTGTGGGAAACAACAGCCAATGAACCACAAAAGAAAACCACATTCCACGATCAATAATGAAATATCTGGACAACTACAACAAGAACACGGGTAGGAATTTGATCCTCAACATAGATAGGAGGAAGACACATCACCAAGGAAACCACGGAAAACATCCCATAGTGAAAAACCACTGCAACATTTCACAATCCGACAATGGTGGAGTCAAAACACAGACTTTCTACGTGAACAAGAGGAAGAATGAACGAACCCCCACACAATGGATTGTAATCCCTTTTAACTTTGCCCTCCATGGGGAAAACGAACAGCTCACGATTGGGATAGTGGGCAGACCATCCGCAACCCAAAAGGCGCATCATGGAGAGAGTGTAGGCGTGGGCGTAGTGGCTTTTCTGCTAAAAAGAGAACAGTTAAGGTGGTGGTTGGATGAGACAAGGAAAGGTGAGAAATCAAACAGGGTGGTGACACATGGTTTTTCCCATGGGATCCAGGTTTATCAATCCCCCCCTTAACCTTAGGAAATCATGCCCCTTCTCAATTTGGTTGCAGTGAACATAGCTGGTTGGGTTTATTT
>LPNX010946497.1:57225-74729 GCA_001517045.1 Pseudotsuga menziesii
AATATAAGGTTGTTTGAGCCAGGAACGGAGCCCTATGTTCTTCCAAGCCAATGTGAACAGGTATTTTACTCGGAGGTTCTAGGTAAAGTGGGATGGTCATTTGTTGTGAGACACGATCCAAGGGGAAGGCCAGTAAAGTATAACCTAGACGATGGTAATGAGGAGGGTTCTCTGGAAGAAGAAGATGATGATGAAGAGCATGATCAACATGAGTTAGATGATGATGATGATCCAGTAGAATATGTCCAAGAATTGGTTGAATCAGATGATGTAGTAGACAATGCCCATGAATATTATACCGAGGATGACACAATGAGCGTAACTGACTTGGATGACGATGATGATATGGCCAATCCTTACAATGTTGAATCTGGATCTAATGATATGGATGATGACTTGGATGAAGAAGATGATGAAATATATTGAAAGGTAAATATTTAATCAGACCTGTTCTTTTTTCTTTTTTTTAAAGAGTTACTAACATCATCACCATCACCAACATCTTCATCATCATCATCATGTTGATTATCATCATCGTCGTTGTCAGCACCACCATCATCATCATCATCATCATCATCAAGAGCGTCATCATCATCATCATCATAATCATCATAATCATAATCAGGTACCATCATCATCATAATCATAATGATCATCATTATCATTATGATCATCACCATCATGATCATCTTCATCATCATCGTCATCGTCATCATCATTGTCATTACCATGATGTTCAGCATCATCGTATTCATCTCCATTATGTTCATCTTCATCATCACCATCCACATCACCATTATCATCCTGTTGATCATCATTATGTTCATCTTCATCATTGTCGTCATCAGCATCATCATCATCATCATCATCATCATCATCATCACCATCATCACCATCCACATCACCATCGCCATCATGTTGATCATCATCACCATCATCATCGTTGTCGTCTTGATCATCATCATTGTCTTCATCATCGTCGTCGTCTTCATCATTGTCATCATCGTCGTCTTCATCATCATCATCATCATCGTCTTCATCATCATTTTCATTACTGTGATGTTCAACATCATTGTCTTCATCACCATTATGTTTATCTTCATCATCACCATCGTCATCATGTTGATCATCATTATGTTCATTTTCATCGTCATCATCTTCATCATCATGATCAACATCATCATCATCATCATGATCAACATCATCATCGTCATCATCATCATCATCATTATCGTCATCATCATCATCATCACCATCATCACCATCATCACCATCGTCATCATGTTGATCATCATCATCGTCGTCATCATCATCTTCATCGTCATCATTTTCTTCATCGTCATCATTGTCTTCATCATCATCATCATCTTCATCATCGTCGTCATCATCGTCTTCATCATCATTGTCATTATTGTGATGTTCAGCATCATCGTCTTCATCACCATTATGTTCATCTTCATCATCACCATCGTCATCATGTTGATCATTATTATGTTCATCTTCGTCACCATCATCTTCATCATCATCATCATCATCATCATCACCATCATCACCATCGTCATCATGTTGATCATCATCTACATCGTCGTCATCTTCATCGTCATCATTGTCATCATCGTCTTCATGATGATGATGATGATCATCGTCGTCGTCGTCGTCATCGTCGTCATCATCTTCATCTACATCATGATCATCATCATCATGATGTTCATTATTATCATCTTCATCATCATCATGGAGATGAAGATGATCATCATTGTCGTCGTCATCATCGTCATCGTCTTCATCATCATGACCCTCATCATCATCATCATCGTCATCGTCTTCATCATCATCATCTTCATCGTCATGACCCTCATCATTATCATGATCATCGTCATCATCTTCATCATCATCTTCTTCATCATCATGACCCTCATCATGATCATCATCGTCATCGTCATGATCATCATGTTGATTGTCATCGTATTCATCATCATGATCATCACCATCATGATCTCTTCATCATCATTGTCATTACCATGATGTTCAACATCGTCATCTTCATCACCATCATCATCATGTTGATCATCATTGTCTCCATCATCGTGTTAATCATCATCATCATTATCATGATTTTCAACATCATCGTCTTCATCATCATCATCACCATCACCATCATCACTGTCGTCACCATCATTATCATCATCATCTTCTTCATCACCATCACCATCACCATCATCACCATCATCTTCATCTTCATCATCATCATCATCATCACCACCATCATCACCATCACCATCATCTTCATCGTGTTGATCATTACCGTCTTCATCCTCATGATAATCATCATCAGCATCGTCATGATGTTCATTATTTTCATCTTCATGATGATGATCATCATCATCATCATCATCATCATCATCATCTTCATCATCATTGTCTTCATCATCTTGACCCTCATCATCATCATCATCGACATCGTCTTCATCATCATCGTCTTCATCATCATTCAAATATATCACAGGTTGAAGTTTCCATATGTTTCTATATATCACATTGGAATATATATTGATGATCATTATGAGAGGTACTATGCTTACTACATCCCATGTCTCATTTTCAAGGGTGATTGAATTGTTATATATCTATCTACCTTATAATTATTAATTCAATATAGATGTATATTAACTTTAGATTTAGTAAAAGGTATTAAGGATTAAAATAAATTTAAGCATGAAACAAAGAGTAAAAAATAAAATGGATTGTAGTAATATAAACATACTATGATTTTGATCTTCTTTAGTCTTTTTATTTTCTATTATTTTTTGTTTGAAATCTAGTTAAAAATTGAAAATTGAGAAGAATGGTTGGAGTTCTAAGTATAAGTTGTTGGGGTTGCATAATTTAGATACAATAGGGGTATTTGAGATGGATGAATTGGTTTATGCATTCAATAATGCAATTTAATCAACTAAAAATTGCAATTTGACCAAAAATTGTGTAGTCAATTGATGATGATAGCAAATAAAGATCCAAATAGTATAGCATTTATAGTACTTATTTGAACTATGCTCATTTATTTTAGTATATATATTTTATAATTGTTTAGGAGAAAAAATATATTTTATAATTGTTATTTTACTTTTTTTATTATATAGTTGGATAATTTTCCATTTATTAGTTTTGTGGTTTCAAATTTTATATTTGATTTATTAACTTTATAAATGTGACATTTAAAAATTTAAATATAATAAAATTATATACCTTAACTCTAATGGTTGAGTGTTGTGAATTGTAAGTAAAAGGTTATTAATTAAATCTTCAAGTTGGTTACCTTTGTGAATATTACAGGCCTCACTTAATTAACTTATATTAAAACTATTTCAATTCAATATTACCAATTTGTTAATTAAATTCATGTTTTAAATTCAATATTACAAAATTGTTAATTAATTTATGTTTTAAATAAGCCAAGAACATGAAACAAAACAAAAAAGTAAATATGGATATAGTACATGACATTGATTCAACAACAAACATTTACATAGATGCCAACATAGCCATCTACAATAATCTATCCATTAAAATATATGACATTAATACATGTCACCACTACAACACTTGGGCAGTTGCCAAGCTACCAACATAATCATCTATGAATTACGGGTTCATATAGTGAAATTTTGGTAGAATATAACAATGAATTTTACTTTTACTCTAAAAGTCACACAAAGTATATTTTATCCTCACTCCTACAGAGTCTACCGACCTCCACAAAACATTAACAATGAGTTTTCTTCCTAACAATGAGTTATATGAGAGCAAGACTAACTCCCTCTCGTAGCCATTCTAGGACACATCATGAAGAAAACCCTCCCACCCAATGTCGAGTTTTAAATAATACCAAGAAAATCATGGAAGAATACATTTACAAATCCATATGCATCAAGGGAGGCCCAAAGACGATGATGATCAACATAATGAAGATGATGGTGATGATGGTTATGATGGTTATGATGCTGATGATGAAGATCATCATGATCATGATCATGATTAACATGATGATGAATACGATGATGATCAACATGATGATGATGATGATGATGAAGATGGTGATGATGGTCATGATGATGATGATGATGATGATGATGATGAGGGTCATGATGATGAATATGATGATGATCAACATGATGAATATGATGGTGATGATGTTTTTGATGATGATCATGATCATGATCATGATTATCATGATGATGAAGATGACAATGATCAACATGATGGTGATGATGAAGATGATGGTGATCATCATCATTGCCATCATCATCATCATCATCACCGTCATCATCACCATTACCATCATCATCATCATCATCATGACGACGATGATGATGATGATAATGAGGGTCATGATGATGAAGACAACGACAGAGACGACAATGATGATGATGATGATGATGATGATGATGAAGACAACGACGATGACGATGATGATGATGATGATGATGAGGGTCATGATGATGAATATGATGATGATGAAGACAGCGATGACGACGACGACGACAATGATGATGATGATGATGAAGACAACGACGATGCCGATGACGACGATGATGATGATGGTCATGATGATGAAGATGACGATGACGATGATGATGATGAGGGTCATGATGATGAAGATGACGACGACGATGATGATGATGATATTCATCATGATGATGATATAAATGATGATGATGATGATGATATAAATGATGATGATGATGATGATTATGGTGATGATGATGGTGATTATGGTTTTCATCATTATTTCCATCATCATCACCATCACCGTCATCATCACCATTACCATAATCATGATGATGAAGACGAAGACGACGACGACGATGATGATGATGAGGTTCATGATTATGAAGATGATGACGATGACGATGATGATGATGATGATGATGATGAGGGTCATGATGATGAGGATCATGGTGATGAAGACAATGATGATCAAAATGATGGTGATGATGGTTATGATGATGATGATCACCATGGTGATGAAGATGATAATGATCAACATGATGATGATGAAGATGATGGTTATCATCATCATTGCCATTACCATGATCATCAGCTTCATCGTCATCATCATCACCATAATCATGATCATCAACATCTCCATTTCCATCATCATCATTATCATCTACATCGTCATCATCATGATCATCATCATCATCAACTTCACCATCTTCATCATTAACTTCACCATCTTCAGCATCATCATCTTCATCTTCATCGGCATAATCATCGCCGTCATTGTCGTGATCATCATCATCGTCATGATCATCATTGTCCTTGTTTTCATCGTCTTCGCCATCATCATCATCTTCATCATCATTGTCATATCTCCCTCATAATAGAAGTCTCAACATGTGGTGAAAATTTCCTTACTTCAAAACCAAGATAAGAAAATCATACAATACCAAATGATTGATAACAACATAAAGGTAAGTACATGGCACATTAGATGGGTAAGTGCATGGCACATTGGACGAACAACATGGCACATTAGATGGGTAAGTACACACATTAAATGATTGATATCAACATAAAGTCTAGACAAGACATTTGTTTTAAATAACGCATTCAATGATTAACATTGGTTTTACGGCCACTGTCAACTTAATAAAACACATTTACCATTATCGACACCAGCATCACGATTTTTTGACCTCTCGCGCCTGTGGAAATTGCCATTACATCATTTTGTCCATCCTTCGGCCCTCCGACAAGTATTGTCGACCTCTCGCTCCTACAGAAATTGCCATTACAACGTTTTTACCATCCTTCAGCCCTTCGACGAGTAAGGTTTCAGAGGGATATTGTTGCAACTTTATTTACAATTACCAAGGGCCAACGATTTGGAGAGAGCCATTACACTAACTATGAAGGGGAAACGACTAGTAAGTCAGTTACAAACCTTTCATTCAATGCCCTATATAATTAGGGGTTTAATTGAGTAATCTGTATGTGTTTTCTTAAGTTTTGGTTGATGATTATTGGAGATAGGCCATGACTATTTAAAGGTTGCTAGATATGTCTTGTGACTGTTTCAAGGCTGCTAGGGTTGGGTTGTGACAATTTGAGCCTTCCTAGGTTGGGTTGTAACCCTTGTTGACCTGCTAGTGTTTGTTTTTTAATGTTATAATCCTATTAAGGTTGAGTTGTGACCATAACAGAAACCAACATCATTAAAAATATATTGTGGATTTATGGGAATGCTCCCTTGGTGAATACGATGCATTTCTCCACCATCAAACTGCCTTTTCCCTCCAATCTTGGGTCATTATCAACTATACAGCATCAGGATATCTAAATGAACTGATGCCTCTTACCTTTACTGGTCGACCTATTGTCTTGGTTGCCTTACCATCCTACTTGGATCTTAATTACTTTTTTTTTTCCCACCACAATGAGGAAGGCAATCATATCCAACTGGGCTGTAATAGTAGAGGACACAATGTACTCTCCTAGAAAGGAACTTAGCATAAATTTGAGCTTCCTAGTATTCCAAAAAAAATTGGAAATCCATTCAATTGAAACCCTTTTTAGGATCCTAAAAGTTTCTTTATATATCTTTTTCCATGAATAGGATAGAGTAGTGATTTAGAGGACATGACAAATGGGCACCAATAAATTTCACCCAGAACATAGCATAATTGCTTCTCAACTCACAAAATTAGCCCAAAATTGGGTTTCTGCTCATTCTTTGCTGCTAAAACACGCCCATAACTACTGTTCAATTGCATAAGTTAGCCCAGAATATGGATAGGAGGCTGCTTTCTACTACTAGACATGAGTTCAAGCACCAGTAGAAGCCACTTCAAACTTTTTCTTCCACCTTTTTTTCCCATGAAATATGGCACCATAAAATTATTAATATATAGTGGTGTAAGATTTCACAGTTAGGAATACATATTATGTTGAGTTCTTGGGATTAAACCACATGGAAGACTTTAAAATTGTCTGACGCTAATGAATCAATTTCTTCTCAACCCCCATATGGGCCTTAAAAAATTAAGAAGATGTAACTAATTACCTAATCCGTGACTATGAAAAATCCTGCATAGGCCTAAAAATACTACAAATGAATTGGAAAATACTACAAAATCATGCATAGGTCATGTTGGGTGGTCAATTGGAGTTTTGTTGAGCTAAAGTGGGCTAATTCCTAATGATCAACATTCCGAGCACATCGCAGCCTCTTAAGCATCAGTAAACAGTATCTAGGTCTGGTACTGTTTTGAATAATTATGGGAGCCTTATTATAAGTCCTAGGTCAGTTATGTTCGTAAAGACTAGTAATAGGAGGCTTGGTTTTCAATTATGGCCAGAAAACTATGCATGTTTTCATTTGTCTCTCTACCTTCATAACAACAGTCAACAACATTTTAGGGCACCTTTGATTTGATTTTTGGGCATGGCAGAGACCTGAAATATGGTCCATCCTATGGCAGAAATGCATCAATACTTTGAGTTTGTCTTCCAACACAACGGGTGGTAAGAGGTTACAGGATCAATATTTCTCTATTTTTTTGGGGAAATCTTTGACACACCATCAATGATTGACCTATAGCAGATTCTCCATTATATGGTCTCTGAGGAATCTTTAGTGTGCACAACAGTAATTATTGATGAGAGATATTGTATTTTGATGACAAGAGCCAACTGGAAGTGTAGAAAAGTTTTTACTGAGGTGACAGTGGGTAACACCCTTAGGTTATAGTTGGGCTAGCTTGTTTTTAGGGGCTTAATCACACGTGATAGTTGAAGCTGTAACAAGGACTTTGTAAAACTACTTTTGGTAGAGTTCATTAATAAATCATTGATGGAGTTGATTGCATGCCAAACTGTAAGCACAACTGCTTGTGTCTTTTTTAGATGACATAGCTCAAGGCTTAAATGCAACCCCATGCTTATTATGCTCGGTGCACCCATTCGATTTACTTCTCTTGCTTTGAAGAGAAGGTAGGCCCTACCCATACATACAAAATTGTAGTTTATGTTGTAGGTTAGTTATGTCCGACACTAGCAATGGAAGTTAGGCATTTCTCCACCTATATAGACTCAAGCTTCTTGTGCAAAGCATGCTTTCCACTTGTATGAGGATAACCATTTTCCAATTCAATACTTTAAGGGTTCAACAATAAGAGTGACATGATTTTATGCAGCCTTCTTCAACCAAAATTTTGGTAGCTTCTTCCTTATTCACCCCTTAGTATACTTAGTAAAACATGGACTTAAAATAAGGATTCACATAAAATTTGTTGGAAATTAATGGATAATAGTCTAGACATATATGTGCCAAAATGAATAGCACTGGAGGGATGGAATTATGAGGGATTGATGTCTAGAGAAGGAATGTATTCTCCTTGTGTTGCATAAGTAAGTATTGTGGTTTTCAAACAATTGATCCAACATAAAATTTCAATTGTTGTCATTAGAGGAAATTTGGGGTCTAAAACGGGCCTTATAAAAAAACGTGCCAACAATAAATTTTGTGAGTTAGAATTCAAGAACCAATAGAATTTCAATAAAATGAGTCAACCATAATAGTTGAATTGACATATTTGTCATAAAAGGAAACTATTTTTTTTGTTTGTATTTTCAACATATATCCCTGTGTTTTGACTCAAATTTCAAGAGAGAGAGCTCATTGGATGCAGAATTTAATTTTGCATCTAATGAGTACTCACACTGCATACTTTTGACAGACCTCGCTACCCCCAAAACAAGAGATACCTGAAAAAATGTGATGATGACATCATCATCACATTTTTTCATGTATTTCTTGTTTTTGGGGTAGCAGGGTCCGTCAAAAGTATGCACTATGTGTACTCGTTGGATGTGGAATTAAATTATGCATCCAACAGGCTCTCCCGCTCATAATTTGAGTAAAAACACAGGGAGATATGTCAAAAATACGAACACAAAAAGTAGTTTTTTTCATTCTTCCTCCAAAATTAATAACTATTATTTTATTGTTTTATTGTTTTAACTATTATTTTATTATTTTCCTTAGGATGCCCATTTTAGACCTCAAATTTCCTTTAATGATACTTTTAAAATCCTACCCTTTCCTTTCAGTTATAGAAATTGTCCTGATAAGTCTATACATCATTTTTCACCTTAGTGGTGCCATAGTCTAGGGTGTGGAATGGACATTGTAGTATAAACGAAACAATTATTCCATGACATTTTTAGGTCTATGATTCCTTTGTCTATCCTCTATGTTTCCTCATCTCTGGCATATCCTTGCACCTTAGATTTGCAAACTCAGGATTGCATTATTCATTTTTTCCAAAACCTGCAAACCCTAATGTCCCTATTGTTTATCTATTGTTATATCTCATATACCTCTCAACGTTTGGTTGTAACCCTAAATGATGAAAGTTTTCCATTCCATTCATGAAGAATCCCATTCAATTGAACCCTAAACATGAAGAACTCCATTCAATTCAACCCTAAACGATGGATCCGGATGCAACTGATACAACCTCAAAACCATAATGGCTATCGGGAAAAGATTTGGACGGGAGTTTGTTGTGATGAGTTGAAAGTTTTTCTAAGTTATATGTAAGCATACGGGTGTAGAATAAGGAGAGAAAAGTGGCAAAGAAAATGAATAACCAGACCAATGTAGACTAGAGAACTGACCTAGAAGTTGTGTGATCAGGTCGGTGTAGTGTGAGAAGCTCTTAGAATGTGAAATCATCTATAGAGGTTGGAGAAAGTAATGCATTTCGTCGGATATCTGACATATATGCTATACCATCGACATAATAAATTTGTTTATATGAATTTATCCATGTTTAAAGGGAGCACAATATGAGTGCAGACCGTTTATCCAAGGAAGCATTGAACATGAAGGTTGGCCTCCTCTCCTTCTCGTAACTTTTAGAAGGAGAAATCATTGAGGAAGGCATGATACAGTTAATTTTAGAGCCTTTTGAGTTGTGTGGCATAGTATTTTTTGGTTCTTTCTAATATGGGATACATCGGCATCTTTCTTGTTTTAGCTGGGGATATAGAGTTTATTTTCATCCCCTCAGGGGTTTGTTTTCCCCACCCTCAATGCCTCTTTGGATAAGTTGTTTGGGCTCCTTATGTTCTCCGTGTGGTATTTCTACTTCAGTCATCTTGGGATTGTGGGTTCCGTCCTTCCCCTTGAGATATTTTTTGATACTTATGATCTCCACTTGTTAATGGACTGACTTATTTCCAGGACTATGTAAAAGTTACATTTTATTCACTACTGAATATCAAGATGGAACGTCTTTTTTTCTTCTCAAAAAAATATACATAATATTTGCAAATGATTTTATCACATATATTGAGATCCATAAACTGGGTCTTTTATATTTTTGGGTGAGGAAACAAACTAAATTAAAATAGGTACACCTAAGAATATAGTAAAAAACATAGTTTGTATTTTGAGATTAATTGGATAAAGCATTTGATATGGAACAACTTGATATCTATATCGTGTTAAAGGACTATGTGTTAAATTGTTATACTAGGGAATTATTGATATTATTCAGGATAATGATATCAACATTATGTCATGTTTATTCCAAGTTTTTTACTGGTATTTTGCTATTATTTTCCAATTATTTTTTCTGGCCATGGTGCAGGTATAACCAAACAGGTATTTGTCAGGCATGTCTTCCTCTAGCGAGGGGAGTTTGGGAAGGCTAGAGGAAAGTGTGACATCTAGTAGGTCTACAAGGACTAGATCAACTAGATGTCATAAGATCAGAAGAAAATTCAATAAACGCATGGAATTTTTTCTCAAAGGAGGGGGGTCATGTTCCTATGATGATGAGACAGTAAGAGACATCGAGGTGCCCTTAAGGTTTAAAAACCTAGTGAAACAATGGGTGCCTAGGGACATTCCTTAAGTAAACACTGATTTTTGTGTGAATAAGAGGATATATAGAATTGCACCATCATCATTACATGGATTGGGGTTGTTTTGAATGGATGGCATAAAGGTTGGATATGACAAATGTACAGAATTGATGGAGTATGTTGGACCCTCTAACAACTACAATGATTGGATGTTCCTAGTCCAATATACACAAATCATGCGTAGATATGGGTTGCTAGCAAATTATATACAACTGAAAGACAATGCTCAAAAGAAAGGAGCAACATTGTACATTGACGGAAGGCAAAAAAAAATTGGTAATATTGTGGGGTTTATAAACACTACACAACCAGGGTCTACACTTAAGAAACCCAACTGCATATTCGAGTCGCAAGAAGGAAACTATGTCTTTGTATGTGCCATTGAATCAATAGCCATTAGCGAAGAACTACTTATTAATTACAATTTGAATCGTGTATATACAAATACGGTTAGTATGGTTGTGGTATATCCAACAATTTACCCAACATTTTATTAATTATTTTAACATCTATAGGATTTTTTGTTAGCATATAATTATAATTTTCTAGTAAATTTCCTATGTTGACTTCGCGGGGAGGTGATGGGGGGCTCATCACCCCATCAGAAGGTGAGAGAAGTACACGATCCTCAAGGCAATAGGTATACATCAAAATTTTATGTTTTAAAATTGTTTTAGTGAATATTTCGGTTTCGTTAGGTAATTTTTAGTATGTTTTTTATGCAAGGTTCTCTTAGGGGCACCTCCCTCTCCTTAGATGTTAGTAGACCTTAATCAAGGCGGCATGTATACATCGATATTGCCATTGTAATAAATTTAGGATGGACAAACAGATTTGTTGTTATGTATTTTCATTAGTATATTTGGTTCGTTTATATAATCTTATCTATTTTCCATGCAGAGTGTTGATCAGGAAAGCTAACTGGCTATTGATCAGTCGACTGCTGTATTGGGGCAACAGGTAAACATGAATGTAATTCTCCATTTGAAATACTTTAAAATCATACACATGTATATCGTGTAGCATAATGTTTATTTTGTTATGTATATTTTCATTTTTATGTTTGCGTTCATGATGATAATGTTGTCCACTTTTTTTGCAGGTTGATGACCGGAGAAAGTCCCCAATGGTTGATTAAACAATTGGAGCCTTGAGGCAACCTGTAAACGTAAATGTAATTCCACATTTTAAATACTTCAAAATTGTACACATATAAAACATGTAGCATAATGTTTATTTTTGTTATGTATTTGTTAGCTTTTGCATATTGCATTCATTGTGATAATGTTCTCTACTTTTTTTTGCAGGTGGATGATTAGGTTAAGTCCCCAATTGTTGATTAGACCATGCCCTCATCTAGGAATCAGGTAAACCTATATGTAATTCTATGAATCTATCATGATAGACAATTTTTGTTAATATAATTTTTTGCGCACACTATTGCTTCAAAGACTAAGCAATGTTTTATATATTTATGTTGTAGACATGGGATTCGGTTTATGAAACACCATCTCAACACTCTTTACAGTTTGAGGTCTCCCAGTTGATGAAAGATAATGAAATTAGTAGGTCTACAAACCTATCGAGGGTGCTACAAAACACCATGGAAAAACAAAATGAGGAACTACTTCTTCTGACATTGACAGTTCCACAAACAAAAGAGATCAAATCAAAGATTCAATTGTTGTTACGGAGATGTTGACAATTGCAATTAAGTTCCCGAATAATAATGTAAATTAATTTAGAAATTTATAATATTTAATTGTATATGCTATTGAGCTTATAATACAATGGTTTGTATTTACAGAAATTTATGCAGCTTTATAGTGGTGGTTAAGGCGTTGTTGGTCCCAGTGACCAAACCGCTCCACGTTGTTGGTAGGTACCTGGTTTGAATCCCCTCGGTGAGGGCACATGGGTACTAGTCTATGCATATTGGTTTACTACTAATCACAAATGTGGGAAAGCATCCCTTAGGTTTCGGTAATAATAAGAATAATACTAATTAAACATGTCTTAGCTAAGGGGTTTGACTATTCAACCATGGGATTAGTAAATATGTATATATACCGTCGAGGTGGCCATTATAAATATATATCTATATACACATTATTTAATTATTATATATTTGTCCTTTATGGATTCTAACCTATAATCCTTTAGTAAATGAACTATGTTCATATTTGGGAAACGAACTTTTTTTGTTTCATTTTTCTTGAAAAAAAGTTGATCAATCAAATAGTTTTGAGAATGACATGTAGGAATATTTTTATGAAGTATGAATTTTACATCAATTTATTTCATCTGTCGTTGTGCAGGTAGTTGAAGGTATGAATCTTGTTTGTCATGAATTGAGTCAAGCTGTGAATGATGCTGAAATCACAGCAATGGATGGTCCTATGAGGGATTCAGATCATCTTGTGATGTCATTGTCAACAAAGGTAAATTCAATGTTTGGTTTATCTGTGTATAATTTTTTTGTTGATATTTTTTTATTCCTTTGACCCGCTAAAACCTAATTATCAACTTTTGCGACTGCTTTGCAGGTAGATAAAACATTTAATTTAAGTCTTGTTGGTGCTTCTTCAAGGGCCTGTAAATACTTATTGAATACACTGATGCATGTATGTGCATAGTTGACTAGTCATTTGTTTTGATAAAAGTTCTATTTTTTTAACAATGGTTACAGATAGTGTTTTTCTGACTTTGCACTTTCTTTCTACAGACATTCCAAATAAAGAAACTTGCTTAAGGAGTAAAGGAAGGTACACTTAACATTATTATAATTGAGCTTCTCCTCTGGATACTCAATGAAAGGGTTCCACTGATGGATGATGGTAGCCAACTATTGAAATCTATAAATGTTTTAATGCTGAAAATCTTGATGAGAATCATATATTAACTTATATGATAGTGTGATATCATTCCTTGTATGGATAAAAACTTTGTTGTTTCATTGGATTGAATCTCATGGATTTTGACTCGCAAGAAAATGCCAAGTTAACTTCAGCTTTTGTAGTTTTAATTTATCTATTGCGGCCACTAGATCCATCTAGGTGTCCATCTCCAGCATCTGAGGATGCTTCAGTTGCCAGAAGTCAGAATTTCTCTGATCTTGTTGTAAAATGTCTAATCAAACTCACAAAAGTAAGAATATTCATGATTGATTTTGTTTACTGATCCCGATGTTTCTTTTCTTATGCTTCTTATTTGTGAAGGAATTTTTGGTTTCATATCGATTTTTTGCAGATTCTTCAAAATACCATCTTTCAAGTTGATCTTGACAACCTTCTTCAGAGCATACATGTATATTTACAAGAACTTGGAATGGAAGAAATTCGTCGAACGTATGACTGATTTTTTTTGTAACTAGCATGAAAATATATATTCTAATGTCCATATTGTAGTTGAAATGATTCAATACCACACTTATTATGGCATAATTAATGGCATTGAATCCATGCCCATGTAATTTTATTAGTGGTGTATATTTATGAGAACTTGGGATAGAAGAAATTGTTTGAAGGTCTGTTGTTGTCTTATTTTTCACTATGATGAAATTATTTGTCGTAATGTCTACTTTGTGGTAGAAACTATCATATCCCATGCATTATGACAGATTTGGCATGCAAGTCGTGGCATGTACAAGTAATTTTGTTATTGATTTATATTTGAACATGCTTAATTGTAGTATAATCTCCTGAATTATGCAAAATTATGACAAAGATGGAGCCAATGATAAACCATTACGAATGGTCAAGACTGTGTTGCACGAGCTAGTCAAGCTCCGTGGAACTGCAATCAAGGGCCATATTTCCATGGTTCCTATTGACTTGGAACCGCAACCTATCATTCTTTCCTATATTGATCTAAATCTTCAGGTAATTTATCAGTATATGATTAACCGGTTTATGGCTAAATTGAAATACAATACATTTCACTTGCTCCTGTAGAAGCATGTTTGTTGAAAGGGAAGATGTTGTAACTTGCAAGTTGCAACTAGTTTGTAGATGCTAGATCCTGTCATGTATAAGAATTAATGTTTGTTTTATATGGTGCAGAACTACAAGTGGTTGTTCGTAATGATTTCAGTTAAAATTTTAATGTCTCATGCTTGTTTCTTTTTTATACAGACTTTGGCAGCGGCTAGAATGTTGGCTCCATCTGGACTAGTCGGTCAAAGTCTTTGGGGAGACTCTTGTGCAAATAGAGGATCCCCTGCAGTGCCTTCTGCAGATGCACAATTGAAGGTTTATATCCAACTTTGTCAAATATTCAAGTTCTGTAGTGTGAATGATAAATGTCTCTAAATTGTAACTCAACAAAGCTCAATAAAACTATCAGTAAACATTATGTTATGTATTAGTGTCCCTTGGTTTTTTTTTAGTGTGTAACACCCCAGTTTTGACCCCGTTGCATTAAATGTACATGATGTATATATTGTAATGAATCATGGTGTGGAGCTAAAGGCAAAATCCCCACCATCGATTTAGTTGTGTTATGTTTCAGCAAACAGAATCGTTGCTGATGGTCTATCGTGGTATACGGCATATATTAAGCTGTGGCATCATGTAAACATGCACTCTAATTAAATAACCCAACCAGCTATGTTCGCGGCAACTAAATTGAGAAGGGGCATGATTTTCCCAAGGATAAGGGGGGGGATTATTAAACTTTGAACCTATGGGGAAAAATCCATGTGTCAGCTATTAAACCCTTTTAACTTGCTCACCTTCCCT
Organism: Pseudotsuga menziesii; assembly: GCA_001517045.1. NCBI lineage: Eukaryota > Viridiplantae > Streptophyta > Pinopsida > Pinales > Pinaceae > Pseudotsuga > Pseudotsuga menziesii. The sequence goes on from LPNX010946497.1 coordinate 72,903, forward strand.
TGTCTTATCCAACTACCACCATTAAAAGTTCTGATGTTAATTGAGGCAGTTATGGCTGGAGAGTGGAGTGTGGAAGGACTGTCAGTCCTTACCCACACGCACACTCCACCAGCAGGTTGACCCTCATGTAGGAAAGAAAATCACTACGGATTCCTTCCATTCTGGCTCATCCTCATGTGTGGATTGGGATTCACTATCATTTTTCCTCATGCGGGTGGACTCTCCATTCTCTCTACTACACCCATCTCTCCATTGTCGGTTCATCCTCACACAAGGAAAAACGTCTTGTGTCTCATGCGAAGGATTCTTTTCTGTTTTGGACTCACCTAGCCAGGAGAGGGAGCCATTTTTTACTGTCATTCATGTTTTCCACAGAGTGGTATCTGGTGTGTTTTGCATCCGAATTTTGGGGTCTGGTGCAAATTTTTCTCACACACAGGTTGGGAGGTGGATTTTCCTTCCCCATTGCGATCTGTGTAAGTCTTCCCGGTGGCTTTGTTGTCCAGGATAGACTGTTATTTTCTCCACATTGCTGGTTGTGTTTGTTTTACATTTTGGGACTGTTGTAGGTTGTTTTGGAGTCATTTTGGCCACGATAGGGGCAAGAACGACTCAGTAATTGTTTTCCCTGTCCAAGTTGTAATTGCCGGTTGATTGCATGCGTGTAATGGTTGGTATTCAGACTGTGTTGGGAGTAGGGATGAGGGCTTGGTTTTCTTGATAAACCTGGTGTGTTTGGAAACCACATAGATAGAGCTAGAGGGTTGGCTTTCTTCTCCACAACCCCTAAATAGCACTAGAAGGGAAGTCAGGGCCTGAGGGATTGTGTAGCAGAGAAGGGACTGATTCCTTGTGTTGGGTGTGTGTGGGTGTCTTAGAAGTCAGGCTAGTTCTATTGTAGGTGTTCCTAGCTCTGCAATGGGCTCACCAGCTTATCATTTAGCCTTTCCCAGCTCCTTGATGGCCTGATAAACCTGGCCATGTTGGCTTGGCTATCTTGTTGATGGCCTGATAAACCCAACTGCGTTGGCTTGGTTGTGTGTTGTGTATCCTTGGCTATGTGTAAGAATGCTTGTTCCTTATTCCTTGGGGAATCATGCCCAGCTCGGGGGTGGTAGCGTTGCTGAGAGATTAAGGAGCACACTGGCCTATGGTTGGGTGGAACATTACAGCGACGTAGCTCGTTATGGAACAACTTTCATAAAATAAGTATTTTTGTCTATTTTACTTCTACAATTATATTTACTGTTAATGATTATGATGACACTAGTACAAAATGAGGAATTAGCTACTAGGTGACTAAAAATTCTAGTCACCACAGGTTTTCCAAGTGATTTACTACTAAATATGAGCAATTTTGACTGACTCAACTATAAACGACTAAAATTAATGACTAATTTAGTCACCAGTTAACAAATATGACTAGATAATAAGTGACTGAGTTAAAAATGACTAAAAAATATGACTAATTTAGTCACGACATAAAAAATGACTAGCTAGAAGAATATGAATTAGTCATTTATGTTAGTCATTTTTAATTGTGTCATGAAAAATTGCAAATTTGGCAATGAAGTGTAATTTTTGTAACTTGTCTACCTTCTATTAGTAATATTAGTGCCATGCACCTCGATCTTCAGAGATCCAACAAAGTAATTGCATGAACTTTTAGCCTTATGGGGGCTTTTATGGTTCGCAAAAAAAAAAAATTCTCTAGCTTTCTATATTTTGGCTAATCAAAGGTCATGATAATTGATTGGGCCAGAGGTCTCACCAAGTTGCAGTCACTGAGTTATATATGATTGTTGGTTGAAAAGGATTGGGCTCCTA
>LPNX010946531.1:0-15661 GCA_001517045.1 Pseudotsuga menziesii
TTGACATGTTATCATAAAGGTTTTTTTTCATAGTTTTTCCACTTTTATATGATTTGTATAAAAAATTTAATATGGTTTCTAGCTCGAGTTTGATTGAACGTACGTTTTACTAACATTTTAGATCAATTTATAACATTTTAGATAATTTATAGAATGTTGTCATCCGGAAATTCTTTGTTGTGGTGCTTCCTACCTGCCTCGATGTTTTTGTGTGCATGGGGGAGGTGGGACAACAAAAATAAGGAGACGTGGTAATGAACTGAAAGAACCATAGCAAAGAACCCGAACTGAAAGAACCACAACAAAGAACCTCAAGGCCACAATGAATTCCGATTCAAGTTATTATCTACTACAATTTTTAGGAAGTTTATTTAAGTTTTCATGTTTCAGATTAAGGATTTCCAGTGTTCTCATTCTCCTATCAATCTTCCACATTCAACTTAAAGCTTTTCAATTTTCACATTCACTTGTCAATGATTTTGATTCAAGTTATTATCTACTACTATTTTTAGGTTTATATTTAGGTTTTCATGTTTGAGAACAAGGCTTTCCAATGTTCTCATTGGCCTGAGGTTCAGCTTATGAGCTGCTACCATTTTGGGTTTTCATAGAGGTTTTAATGCTTTTAAACAACTAATGTTTTTAGCTAATTTTTTTTATCTTTTGGTTTTGAAATGCAACTTTAACCCAGGAAACTGTTTTTTTCATCTTCTACAACTTTAAGGATGTTTGACTTTATATATAAAGGATAAAGGGGTTTCCTATAGTATAAGTAGAAACATTTATAAATAACAAAAAAAAATAACAATAATTTATGATTAATATAATCACATCAAACAAAAATTTACAAATACAAATCTACATAAAAATCATCATATGAAAGAAGAGACCGTAGACTAGAGTTAATTCATTAACCATCACATTTTCCCATTCTACATTGATTAATTTTGCACCTAGTACATACTCATGGGTTATTATTACTTTGCCAACCAAAAATCATCATGTTTTACCAAAATTATAAATTGCCAATAATACCGACTACGTACTCATACGTTATTAATACTTTTCCAATCAAAATTAATGACGTTTTACCAAACATACCGTCAAAAATATGTTGTAGTTAATTAGTTACCCGTTTAATTAGACGATTTGATAAAACTTGTAGCTATATTTGACGGGCAAAATGCCCCTCAAATAAAGGGCATGAACATACATACCAACAAAAGAAATAATATTGGTCTCAATGACCTAATTCTTATGCAACTTCTTCTACTATTCATAATGTTTTGAGGGTCCCTTTCTTGGCCAATACGAAATGAAGATAAAACGCATACACTAGCATTTGTTTCCATTTAGGTGAATGAAGGAAATTTGGTATCAAACATACATGGTAACCATGGGAGAACAATATTAAACATGCAGCAGAGTAATAAATGTTGAGATCCAAGGGTTCACAATGCTGCAGCCAGAGCATTTATTACTTTGCTACATGTAAAATATTTTTAGCCGTAACCATGAGCCCTCACCAAATTCCTATTTTACTGTCACATGGGTGTTTGTTGTTGATAAAAAACTCATAACTTAATATGTCATTTGTTAAATCCAACAAGAAGAGAGATCTCGCGTGTGCAAATGAGAAATTATAAAATGTTCTTTATAGTAATTGAATGTAAAAACTTGATTCTTCCATTCATCTCCACATATCTAAGTAAATTTTAAACAAAGAGAACACTGCCTTTACTCCATTAAAAACAACACTTATTTTGATAGAAATGTCAACATGAATAATACTCAAAACTTGAGATTCTAAATGACTTAGTTTTTTGTTTAGTCAATAATTCCCATGAAGGGAAATTCAATGAGACAACTACAATATTAATGGTAGTGCAATGCTTTCCAATTTCAAACTCTTCATATATCCATCCTATTTGATACATACTCTTTGTATTATGTTACACTTATGTATATCATACTTACAATTTTATCTTATTTAGGTATGATAATCACCACTCTCACTTTTGCATTTCTCTTCCCATTTTTATATTACCTAATCTTGACATATATTAAATTGAGCTTAAAATGGATTGATGTGTAATATAGAAAATAATTTCAAACTCATGTTAATAGCACATTATTTGTCTACCTTATGTTTGTTGTGTGGTAGCACTTGATGATAAGGTTTGGAAGGGATTCTTATAATTAATCATGTTCTTGCAACTTCCACATGTCAACATATTTTTATTTATCTTAGCATTTTTTTTGGAAGGGTTCTCAGCTTGATTTATCTTAAAAGTATTATTTTGATTTTATGGTTTTCCTTGAGCTAACAAAAATTAAATGTGTTGCAATGTACATATATATCTATACCTTCACAAGTTCATCATAATAATATTTTTTCTTAGGTTTAAAATGTATTAATGTAATATCCCTACTCACTCTTTAATATCCATCATAATAATCTCTCTACTTATGTCGAAAATGTACTCACATAATGTCCTTGCACACACTTTAATATTAATCATCGTAATCTTTTTTTTAAGTTGAAAATGTTTTGATGCTAAGTCTAATGTTGTGTATTTTGGTAGTATGCTTGTATATTGAGTAATTTTTAGAGTACTCTCTGGTTTGTGGCATTGCTTGTGGATAGTTTCCTTGTTCGTGATATGGAAACTCAGGTGCAAGTATGTTTTGATTAAGAAAGCAACTATGTTTCATCTTTTATTGTGCTTTGGAAGACGAGGTACGCCATTAGTTACTAGTCATAGGCGCCCGATTAATCAAGTATGCCAAAAAGCTGGATCATATTTTATATTTTGATTTTATTTATGCTCTTATAAGCTTCAGGGAGCAATTATGATAGGAATTGTATATACCCCTCCATTGTTGACATATTTGACTGTAAATAAGTTTATGTGAATATAAGAGGTATTTTTCAATTAAAAAGAAAAGAAAAATAAAACCCACCTAAAACATAGGATGAAACCATTGAGAAAATATCATCAATGAGAAAAGAAATCACAAAAATGGACATTGAAGATATAGTTCTCTCTCTTTTATCCTCACAATTTGATGAATATTACATAAAATCCCTAACAACAGAGATTTAGGAAAGCTATACAAGTCAACCTTCAAATCAACTCTAAGAAGTGAAAATATTAAGACCGTGTCCAACACATTTGACAACTTAGGTATAAAAGTCATCTCTTTATATCCTATCAATAAGGTATCAGGGAAGACAAAGGGAAAATATAAAAGTAAACCCAAATTGCAGGAGGTAGGAGACCATCTCATCAACTCAAGGAAAACCAAATATATTTAAGGATCTCAACTCTCCTAGGAAACAAAAGCAAAACTCAAGGTGAAATTAAACTAGCAAGAATATGGCATTATTTTCATTCAAGAAACCAAGTCCTTTGAGGCTTACATTCACTCACTCTCTCAAAATATTTGGTGGGGTAGCATGGTAGTTGGCTTAAGTGTGTAAGGCTTCTTAATGGGGTTGGCAATTATTTGAATTCTAAAATCGATTCATCTTAACAATTTCACAACTTCTAGATGATGGATATATGGCCATTTCAAGGCTATTGAACACTTTGTGTTTAGGCCCATCACCAATATTTATAGACCAACCAACACCTGGAACAAAGAATCTTTCCTTTCCAGTATCCACAATATAAGTTCCCCCAAATACTCATAGTAGCATGCAAATAATTGAGGGAGATTTAAACATGATAAAAATCCTTGAATGAAGAAAAGGAGGAATTTATAAGTTGGATGGAATTTGCACTATATTTGTAGAAAAACTTGAATAAATTCAATTGATAGATGCAACCCACTGCAAAAAATTATGAAATGATATTTTATTAAACAGAAGACAAGCCTCACAAGGCAATAAGATATTCTCCATAGCGAAACAGGGCATTGGTCTATTCCTAAAACTCCATGGGCGAAAAGGGTTTGCCATCTGTGTGAGTCTATGAGCATTGACAATGAAAATCACTTTCGCTTAGAGTGCTTTTCTTACACCCACATTAAATCTAAGTTTCATAGTATTTGCTACAATACAAACCTTTATATCCTCCTAACTTGACAAAACTATAGTGAGCTTGGAAAGCTTCTTGGTAATCTTTTTAAGCACAAGAACAAGATTTTAAAGTAAACCAAGTATTTTCCTTCTTAAGGTCCGATAGACCAAAGTTGGTCTCAGTGGATGTTCATCATCATCATCATCATATGATTCAAAATGTCCACTTTAACAAATTTTGCATTATTTTGTAATTTAAGCATTGTTTTTTAATGTTTTTATTTTATTTTGTATACTAAATATTTAGTATAAATTAATGTGATTTATAAATAGATATGATTTATACGCTTTAAAAAACGATTTGTTATACTTAGATTATATAGAAGCGGAAAATAATTAGTATTAATATTTTATTTTAAAGATGTTTATAATTACGTGGATCTGCGTATACATATTAGAATTTTGGGATGGACTACCATCTATGTTTTCTCATCTACAAACGAAAAATGAGACAAGTGTATTATCCAGATTGATTCTATGGGCATCGTCCAAAATTCATAATTAATAATTTCAAAAAAATAAAAAAATAGTTTAGTTAACATGTGATAAGTACAATTCGTGATAGTTGGAAAAATTAAAATTCAATTTCAACTATTTGATTATTAGATACAACTATTCTATTAATAGATACAACTGTGAGCTTAATTCCATTAATGATACAACTATTAGCTTAATGTAAACCCCAATCATGACTTTTACTTGAACTCCAATTGCCGATATATTAACTTTTAAATTAACTATTAGTTGGAAAAATTGAACTTCAACTTCAACTATTAGAGTATTATATACAACTATTCGATTAATAGATACAACTATGAGCTTAACTCCATTGATGATACAACTATTAGCTTAACTTCAATTTCAATCATAACTTTTACATGAAGTGCAATTGTTGATATATTAACTTTTAAATTAACTATTAGATACAACTATTAGCTTAACTCCAATGATTCTACAACTACTAGCTTAAATTCAACTCTAATCACGGTTTTAAAGGATAACTTCAACTCTAACCTTATTAATATGGTTGTTAGCACACTAAAGTAGGGTGGGTTTTTTATTATTTTTAAAGATCTATATCACTTTTATCACTTTTAGATGTATTGATGGTTTCAGTGTAGATATAATGAATTTCTTATTATTTTTAAAGATTGTTATTATTTTTAAACACATTAGATATTGAACAATTTACTCTACTCTGGTTAGTTTCCATCAATTGATTTGGATGCATATTCATATGAATAATAAGAGGTAGCTAATGTTGATTGACATATACTAGCACAACCACATAGTTTGTGGCTCGATCACACCGATAGGAATCATATGGTTGAGAGATGGAAATGGAATGGAAGACAGTTTGAATTTTTTTTATTCCTCATATTCTTCTAGTTAAACGGGTTCAACTCGAGTTATCCATGCCTAGATACATGTTACCACCAACATTCTTCATGTTATCCATTTATCAACTATCAATTTATTTATTTATTTATTTTGATCTCACATTCTTCTAGTTATCTGCCATGAAATGTTGGTTATCCATTCATCAACTATGACCTATCTATGCATGGCTACTAGTTATCCATTCATCAGCTACCCGTTATTTTTTATATATATTTTTTAATTGTTTATTTTGAATTTTGAGTGACTTCCATAGAATCAATCTCGATAGTACACTTGTCTCATCCTTGTCCGTAGATGAAAAAGCATAGGTTGCAGTCCACCCCAAATCTCAAATAAAAATGCCTATCGATGTAACTAGCAGGCCCACATAGTTTGTGGTTGGATCACGTGATAGGGATTAAATGGTTGAGCGATAGTTATTGAATGGAAGACAGTTTGTAAATATTTTTTTATTATTCATATTCACGGGTTCAAGTGTGAGTTATCCATGCCTAGCAACATGTTATCACCGACATTCTTCTTGTTATCCATTTATCAACTATTGGTTTTTTAATATTCTTTTTCTTTTTATCTCACATTCTTGTAGCTATCTGCCATAAACTGTTGGCTATCCATTGATCAACTATGATTTATCCATGCATTGCTACCAGTTATCCATTCATCAGCTAGCTACCAATTATTTTTTGTATTCATTTTTTTATAATTGTTTTTTTTTTTCGAATTTTGAACGACTGCCATAGAATCAATCTCCACAGTACACTTGTCCCATCCTCGTCTGTAGATGAAAAAGCATAGGTCGTAGTCCCCCTAAAACTCAAATGAAAACATGTATAGAAGTAATAATGTCGGTATAGAGGATTTTAATGGAAGGATATCAACTTAATGTCGATTGAATTATATTTTATTGGTATAGAGGATTTTAATGGAAGGATATCAACTTAATGTAGATTGAATTATATTTTATTGGTATAGAGGATTTTAATGGAAGGATATGAGTGGTGGACTATAAATATTCATGACGATTGTATTATTATAATATTTAATAAGGTAATTAGAAGATATATCCAAAGCTAGTTAATATTTTTAGTATAAAAGTTATGTAGATTGTAAATCTCATTTTTCTTTAAATAACATCGTAATTTGAAATTGGTACAAATATCAAATCTTATATTTTTGTTGTCAAATCTCGCTAGCTCATTCAATTAAGGTGTGGGTCTCGTAAACAAGGCAACCCGAGTTCAATCCCCTTCGGGGTGAGTTAGTTGGGAGGAGACACCCAAAAATTCCAGCCATCATAAGGGTTGGTGTGGCCCAAGATGGTACGTGCGATCCCATATCTCACATTCTTGTAGTTATCCGCCATAAACTATTGGTTATCCATTGATCAGCTATGATTTATCCATGCATTGTTACCAGATATCCATTCATTAGCTAGATACCAATTATTTTTTGTATTCATTTTTTTATAATTGTTTTTTTCGAATTTTGAACGATTGCCATAGAATCAATCTCCACAGTACACTTGTCTCATCCTCGTCTGTAGATGAAAAAGCATAGGTCGTAGTCCCCCTAAAACTCAAATAAAAACATGTAGAGAAGTAATAATGTCGGTATAGGGGATTTTAATAGAAGGATATCAACTTAATGTCGATTGACTTATATTTTATTGGTATAGAGGATTTTAATGGAAGGATATGAGTGGTGGACTATAAATATTCATGATGATTGTATTATTATAATATTTAATAAGGTAATTAGAAGATATATCCAAGGCTAGTTAATATTTTTAGTATAAAAGTTATGTAGATTGTAAATCTCATTTTTCTTTAAATAACATCATAATTTGAAAATGGTACAAATATCAAATCTTATATTTTTGTTGTCAAATCTCTCTAGCTCATTCAATTAAGGCGTGGGTCTCGTAAACAAGGCAACCCGAGTTCAATCCCCTTAGGGGTGAGTTAGTTGGGAGGAGACACCCAAAAATTCCAGCCATCATAAGGGTTGGTGTGGCCCACGATGGTACGTGCGATCCCCGGGTGACTTTGACAGCTTAGATTCCCCTGGGTTGCGGTTATCTTAGCCAGTGGTGGAAATGCAACGGCCTCGAGTGACGAGCATTTCTTACAAAAAAATATCTTATATTTTTGTTATATATTTGAAAAAATGTTCATAATGTTATCTTATAAATATAATCTTTTTATTTTATTGACAAAATGTTTAGATTGATGTGGATGTCCTTTCGGAATTTATTGGTTCATCTTCTATTCTATATCGTATTGGTTCGAGTAAGATAAAAGACAACTAAAATGCCTCGCTTTTCAGGTGGATTTCTGATAAAACCTGGTTAAATTATTCCCAGAAATTGTTATTTTCACAATTTTGAAATTTCAAAAATCGTATTTCATGGTCCTAGTCTAAATCTCCAATTTTAAAACTACCTAGATAGTTGAAATTACTATTTAAACACTCCAAATCAATATTTCTACAAGAATTGGTCTGATAGATTCTGATGGGTTGAGGGCGTTTTGGCTAGCACTTATACTGCTCCGTATTGGTTCATCTTCTATTATATTCTACATGAGTACACTTGATTTTATTTTATACCATAAAATTAAATGCTATACAAAAATTTATTTACATATAAAAGAAAAATAAATAAAATGATAAAAAAATTAACTTTCTATTTTCTTTATTAAAAAATAGTTTTGTTTAAAACTATATCTTATTAATATATAGAAATGTTCCAATAACTTATAAAAACTAAAGTCGTGTATATATATATATATATATAATAATCCTAGGATTAGTGAATAAATATTACAAAATTTTAAACCGTACATTAAACAATTAATGTTATAATATGTGGCATGCCATAATCATGACAAAACAAAACATAGATACTTTCAATAAAAAAACCTAGCATACCATATTCTTTCAAGAATATAAAAACCAAAAGACAACAACATTATTTTGTTGTAAGACACCAAGATTTAATAAATTGTTTTTTTAATATTTATTTTATTTTTATTTTTGAAAAGAAGTAAAAAAAAAAATGTAATGGATTATTCTTTTAGTAAAATATATTGGAGGAAACAAAACTGAAATAGTTGTTGAAAGAATGTTTGTTGATTTACAAGAAGAAAAAACAAGTGGTTGAATCTATCGAGTCTTGCATCTTCCCCAAAATCAGGTCACAACTCCTTGTTGAGTGCTAAAAAGTAGGAGGCTCATAAATGACTAAGTCCTAGGAAAAATACTATATAATAGTATGTCCATTAGCAAGCAAGAGGATAACATTGGACGGGGATTTGATATGATAATGCAAGAGAGGGCGCATTAAGTGGATTTTGTTCTTGTGGTTCAGCGAACATGATCGAAGGTTCTGGAGCAAATGAGACTTGGCTGCTCTAGGAGTTGGTTGGATGGAATGCCTATTTCATTTATGTTTTCTTGATAGTGGTGCCAGGTTAATAGTATGTCCATTAGCAAGCAAGAGGATAACATTGGACGGGGAGTTGATATGATAATGCAAGAGAGGGCACATTAAGTGGATTTTGTTCTTGTGGTTCAACGAACATGATCGAAGGTTCTGGAGAAAATGAGACTTGGTTGCTCTAGGAGTTGGTTGGATGGAACGACTATTTCATTTATGTTTTCCTGATAGTGGTGCTAGGTTCCTTGTCCTATTTATTATCTGTTTAAAACAAGTTACAATAGGATTTCCATTTTAACTATGAATCACAACTATTTCTTTCAACAAAAGTCTTATTATGCATCTATATGGAATATTGATCTATTATGCATCTAAATAGAGTATTGATCTATTATGCATTTGAATAGAGTACCTATTATGCATCTGAATAGAATATGGATTTATTATGTATCTGTTCAATAATCTTTCCTATTATGTTTTCAAATCTAGATATTCTTTCCTATTATTATATTCATGTCTGTAAAATAATGTGATTTAGTGTTTGTAGGGTTCCTAACGAATCTCTGTTCGGCAATCCATACCCGAATCGAGACTTTATACATTATGTTGATTAAACAATTTAGGAAATTGAATGAAATATCTAAGTATATGGTATAGATTAAATTGCTTATCTGCATCGTATATTATGTTATTAAAAACTATTTAAAATGCAACCAAGTATTCTTCTGCATAAACTAACAATTAAAAGTACTATAAACTGGTTAGTCTCTTAAACGATTAAGAGCCGAGAGGATTCCATAAACAAAAACATTATAAATTAATTTCATTTCAAAAACCCCCATTCCAGATCGAGAATTCCCAGATCGGGACTCAATACGATCCAGTGGAATAATTATAGATACATTTTTTTATGAAATCATAAATATTTAATTATAGAAAGTTTTGAAATCACAAATATCCCATCTATTGAATTAACTAGCAGTTCTCGACGGAGTCGAAGGTATTAACATAAAAGCTTTGATATACTACACGATTTCTTAAGCATCTAACTTATGACCGCACAACCAAGCTCGTAATTCAATCTTTACTTTTAAAAACCAAATCTAATCTACAAGATACAAATCCTCTTTAAAATCCACAAATCATTGAAATCCAATATGTGGTAGTAAGACCATCGTAGATCGTGTTAAATTATTGAACCATTGATCTACAGGAAATGAGAGAAGTTGAAAGGTATAATTGTGCAGTAGAATAGTAAGAACAATGTACAGTGAACAAGACAAATTTCAGAGAAAACTGATAAGAATTGATCAGTAAATTACAACATTAATATTCATTAATTTCCAGCAGTATACAACAGTGTTACAATAAGGAGAATTCGAATCATGTGGATAAGATTCGAATCTACCAACTCAATCCTGACTGACTGGCTAACTAAGAGTGTCTAAATCACTACATGGGAGCCACTAGTCTAACTCATGATAACTAAATCAGTCCGACAATCAGTTAAACTAGTTAAACTCACAAGGTACATGGAAAAAGGTGCCACCTCCCCATGCAGCCATGCATAACTAGCGCTAGACTGACTGAAAGTGATCTAACTGAATGTAACTAAAGATGAACTTAGCATAATTGGTTACCTACCACAACCAACTGATGGAGGATGCTGGTGGCACTTAGAGTGGATCCTAAAATGTAGGGAATGGTCTTAGATGCACTTAAACTCATGCATGAACATGCAGTAAGTGGCAGTTAAGCTCTATATGTTTTACCCATACTCCAATACAGTAAATATATCTCCCTATGCTAGACAAAATGATCAATAGACTATAAATTGACAAGGGAGGATTATAATAATCCTAACACCCACCCTTAATCCTGACTTGGAAAACTTTGGGCCCTGGAAACTAGGCCAAAAGCCAGCCATACAATCTAATGAAAAATAAAATTGCTTAATAAACTAAGGAAAAATGGGTAAAACCTCATGGGAACCCCCCGCTCAAAATAAGCAGGAATCGAGAAATTTTGCTGCAATCTCCAACTCTCTAGAGAAGTAATGCAAAATATTGGTTCTTCTATGCATCAAGATCATGCGACTGTGCATGTGAACCTCTCCAAACTAAATGATTATGTTTGGAGGAATATTCCTCATTGGAAGAAGAAGAATATGCTCAATTGAACCAGGAACATAGACAACTGCAAGATGAAAACTGGACCCATGTAGAGCAACTGAGATCGACTGATGAGAGATAAAAAGTGCTTGAAAATTTGAACCATGTGAGGTAAACCCAAGCAAGTGATATATTGCATCCTTGAACATCGAACCATGTGAGGTAAAATCAACTCTAAGTGTTAGGACCAAGTGTCCAGGTGAATACAAAATGTCTCCATCTTTACTAGTTTTATGGGGAGATGAGCATGTGATCAAGTAGGAAGGTAGAGACTCAATCCTGGGACTGTGGAGAGTGAATTCTTGAGCTCCATAATCAGATATAGATTCTAAAATAACCAATGATTCACAAAATATAATATCAACAAACTCATGAGAGAAAATTGACATCAAATCCCCACCAGCAATTTTGAAAGAGACTTTTGGTACTTGATTTTTCACACCAAAATTGATGAGAACAACTACAAGCATGACTAGAGGCTCTTGAAACTTAAAAATTGAACCAAATAAGGTCATATCAGATCCAAATAAGGTCATATCCAGGGATAATTTTACGAGCGAAATTTAGCCCATGGGCTATTTTTAGGGGGTTTTCAGCAAAAAAAGATTCGCCATTTCGCAATTTTTGAAGTCCTGTTTCGTCCAATTTTGATGGGGTAAACTTTTTCACCCTAAAAATCACCAATTTATTATATAAACGATATAAAATCCTTGGAAATTAAAATATTTTTGAAAAATATCGCCAAACATTTTATAGTTGGTGTTTTAAAAATTGGTAAGATTCACCAACATTTATACACTTTTAAATAAGTATGGTTCCTTAAAATCATCCCTAGTCATATCAGATCCAAGAGTGTGAAACAATGGTTCCAAGTGCTCCACCAAGATGGTAGATGCACAATTTTCTCTTTCTTCAACAAAACTCTGAGTATTGGTGCATGCAATCATGTAGGAATTTGCTGGAAGCTCTAGATCAATGAGAGTGAATGGATCACTCCTACAATTTGATATTATTTCCAAAAATACAAATCATTACTTTTCTACACACCAGCAACAACATTAGAGAGAGAGAAATTGAATTCCTCTTCATTTTCTGAAGCAACCACTAGAAAATTGTAACACCTCGGTTTTGACCCCATTTTCATTAAATGTATATGATGCATATATTGAAATTAATCCTGGTGGGGCTGTAGGCAAAATACACACCATCGATTTAGTATTTTATGTTCGGCGATTAAAAATCGATGCCGATGGTATTTTGTGCTAGCCAGGCACACTATAATTTGGACATCATGTAAATATGAATTTTAATTAAAATACCCACAACCAGCTATGTCAATGCAACAATATTGAGAAGGGGCATGATTTTCCTAAGGATAATGGGGGGGATTGTTTAAACTATGAGCCATTGGGGAGAAGCCAAGTGTCAAGAGGAGAACCCACCTTTCCTTGTCTTATTCACCAACCAATTTAATTCCCCAGGAGTTGGTTGGGTAGTTATTGCCGTGGGGGACGAATGCAAGGGCAACCGTCATCTTTGGAAGGATTGTCAGTCCTTTGACCACACGCATGCCCCAAAGAGGGGGATCGCATTTAGTTCTCTCACGTGGAGCATAGAACCCCATTCTACGCTCATGCGGGAAGGGAATTTTGCCTCAGGTAGTCGCGCTCTATTTTTCCTTCACGATTTGGTCGGAGTGTGTGATTTCCTTCATTCATTTTACTCAGGTTGGGAAAATGATTTTGTCTTCCCCACGTCTTTGGGAGCTATTGTGCATTATGCAAGGACGTTTTTGCAGTGTTCTTCATTTTTTTCCCATGGCTGGGAAGTGTTTATGTTAGTGTTCAGTGATTGGGATCATTCCTGGATGTTTTGTGTGGTTTCCACATCTCCGTGGTTGGGGATTTCATGTTCTTAGGATTGCACAGCCAACGGGGGACAGAGTCACGAATTTTGGGTGCTATTGAGTCGTTTTGGCCACGTTAGGGCCACAAACGACTCTGGAAATCAATTGTTATAGTCTGAGCTACGTTCTCCAATTGCCATACCCGATTTGGCCTCTGTGGTGTTTTCCCTTCAATTCTAGAGCTATTAGTGTTGTGTGTATATCTTTGCCGATCTTTGCATTGTTTTGGAGTGGGAATGAGGTCTGAGCTAGCTTGATAAACCTAGTGGAAGAAGGAACCTCATAGATAGAGCTAGAGGGCTGGATTTCTTCTTTGCACACCCTGAATAGCACTGGAAGGGAAGGCATAGCTCGAGGAACTGCATAGCAGAGAAGGGGATGCTTCCTTGCGTTGGGTGGTGTAGATGTTTTAGATGTCAGGCTAGTTCTGGTGCAGGTGTCCATGGCTCATTGGTTGAGCTCACTAGCTTAGCATCCAGCCTTCCCAACTCCTTCATAGCCTGATAAACCCAACTGTGTTGGCTTGGCTAAGTGTTGTGTATCCTTGGCTACGTGTGAGCCTGCTATTGTTCCCTTATTCCTTGTGGGAATCATGCCCAGCTCGAGGGTGGCAGTGCTGCCGAGAGATTGATAAGCACACTGGCCTATGGTTGGTTGGAATGTTGCAGTGACGTAGTTGGTTACGAGACAAACTTCTTCATAAGATAAGTATCTATGTGTTAATCTCTGCAATGTATTTGCTTAATGATTCAATATGAACATGTTAAAATGTGTGGAATGCTTGAATGAATTGTAAATGTTTTCGTTGTATATTGAATGTCTATGCATCTATGTATGTTTTATTTTCAATGCATTTTATTTTACGTTCATGGGGCTAGATTGCACAGACAGTTAGTTGTTGGTCGCATCCTCTCTGCCGAGTAGAGGGGTGGGGATGTGACAAAAACTTTGCACATAATTGAAAATAGAAGAATCACTAGAGAATGCTTGCATAGAATGGAAGGAGATTTTTTTCTCAATAACCGAGACTCAGTTGTCTTCTTTTGGATCATCTATATGAGATATCAGAGATCTCATAAACTTCTGGAGCAGCAAGAGAAGGAGTCACTCCAAGGAGACTTTATTCAATTCGAATTGACTATGTGGAAGATTCAACTTCTTCTTCATCTTGAACAACTTCATTAGTGAGAATAGAGTTCGAGACTTTTGAATAAAGAACTATTGTGGTGCTGGGTGTGCTCTCCAAATTGCTATAATGATCCTCATTGTGCTTTCCAAAGGTTCTATCCAATTTTTTCTAGAGATCCTTTGGGTATTCAGCAAAATCAATAAGGTAGCGCAAGCTTGGAGAAAAGGCCATACATATTGTTGCAAAATCTCTACCATTGTCATTTAGCCAGACATTCTCATATTCATAAGAGCCTTTACCAAGTCCAATAGATACCTCATAGAGACCTTGTCTCTTTGGAGATGAAATCATCCTCAATTTCCATTTTGAATATCTTGTGAATGGAGTAAGAAGAGGAACCGATAATCTCGAATCCATATTGAAGTTGTACCTGCAAAATATCACTACAAAACAAACCAATTCACAATCATGTTAGTTTCAAGCCTTTCCACCTCGACATGTACACTTTCTCACGATTTGTCACACCTATAGAGACTTCTCTAGACGAATCCAGAGTTAGCAAGGCACAAATTGCAGGAATTATGTGGAAACCTAGCTGCTTCTGGTGTATAATGGAGGTTGGACAAACTTGTTGCTAGCCTGAACAAGGCTCTGATACCATGTTAAATTATTGAACCATTGATCCACATGCAATGAGAGCAATTGGAAGGTATAATTGTGCAATGGAATAGTAAGAACAATGTACACTGAGCAAGACAAAATTAAGAGAAAACTAATAAGAATTGATCAGTAAATTACAATATTAATCTTCATTAATTTCCAGTAGTATACAACAGTGTTACAATAAGGAGAATTCGAATCATGTGGATAAGATTCAAATCTACCAACTCAATATTGACTGAATAGCTAACTAGGAGTGTCTAAATCACTGCATGGGAGCCACTAGTCTAACTCATGATAACTAAATCAGTCCGACAATCAGTTAAACTAGTTAAACCAGTTAAACTGATAAGGTAGGTGGAAAAAGGAGCCACTTCCCCATGCATCCATGCATAACTGGCGCTAGACTGACTGAAAGTGATCTAACTGAATGTAATTGAAGATAAAATTATCATAAATGGTTACTTATAACAACCAATTGATGGAGAGAGGACGGAAGCCAGATCGTAAAAAACGAGAGGAAATATCGTATAGAGATGTTACGGCAGGATTCCAGCAAACCATTCCGGACATGATAGAAACCAGATCCTCAAAGAAAGGCAGGGCTCCGAAAGGAGCCACCCCCCCCTCCTCCTGATCCTCATGCTGTTCGTCTCCTGGAATTGCAGAGGGATGGGAAGCAAGACCAAAGAAGAAGCAATCAAAGATCTTGTCCGAATGAACTCACCAGAGATTCTTCTGATCCAAGAGACGAAGATGGAGGCGCCTAAGACCATCCAGGCAAGCAAAACGTTTTGGAAAAAAGGAGAAGGAAGAGCAATCAGCTCTCGGGGAGCCTCAGGAGGGATAGCTACCTTCTGGAACTCCTCCTTGT